>OY019131.1:61076652-61341652 GCA_955652365.1 Eristalinus aeneus
TCGAGCTGCTGACAACACTCAAATAGTAATAACTGTCTAAGAAAGCTTCTCAAACTTCGCCGTTCGGAGTCGGCAAACAATTGTAGGTCCCTTTTACTCTTGAGAGAACAGTAATGCGCACAACACGAGTAGTTAATTAGCAAGCTAGGCCCTGGCCTTCCTGTGGACTGTCGCTCCAACAAGTATTATTAAGCATTTTTTTTTTTACATATTTTGGTAGTAGGCTAGGGTTTGTAAGTTTTTTTTTCAAATATTTTGGTAAGTTTAAGAAGGCTATAAATTATATGCTCTGTTTTTAATGTGTTTGTTAGTCATTTAAATTAACTTGGCTGTTCTAAGAAGTAAGTTGCTGTTTTTTAAGGAAAAAATGAAATCACACAATTTCAAACATTACTTGTTAAGACTTCATCATTATGGATATTTCAAAAGAAGAGAGGGCACAAGGCATTGCGTTACATGCACACGCTGGGAAAACCATCCGGGCAATTTCAGCTGACGTTGGAGTTCCAAACTCAACTCTGGCAAGACAAATGTTGACCTGCAAAGGGAGTGGACAACAGCTGGCGTTCAAGTAGATGCATCTACAGTCCGAAGGCGTCTTCTGGAAAATGATCGAAAGTCGAAAAAGCCTTTGAAAAAACAGCTCTTGACGAAAAAATGAGGCAGGAGCGATTAAATTGGGCTAAGAGACATAGGATTGTGGAAAATTGGAAGAAAATTGTTTTCTCGGACGAGAGTCACTTTCAGACCCAAGGATGCCGGGTAAGTGTAGTGAGGAAAAGTCCAAAAGAAAAACTCCGACCCGGCCACATCGTTCAAGCGCCAAAACACCCTCCCAAAGTCATGTTTTGGGGTTGTTTTACATTTAAAAGCCCTGGAAGTCTTATGCCAATAGAAGGTATGATGAACAGCACCAAATACGCAGGAGTCTTAACTCAAATGCTACTTCCAACCATTCAAAGACGTTCCTCAGCAAATTCAATTTTCTAACAGGATCTTGCTCCATATCACACATCAAAAAAAATGAAACAGTATTTTGCAAACCACAAAATTGATGTTCCGGATTGGCTGGGTTATGGTAGTTGATATAAAGTATTTACATTGACCTGTGTTATATTTGTCTCCTAAACACCTAAACGGCGATGACGTCGCAAATTCCGCTGTTAGGCAGAATGTCCCACTCAATTTGGACGACGATGGACAAGAATTCCGTCCCCCCGACTTCGACGAGGTCAAGATAGCAATATCGAGACTGAAATCGAACAAAGCTGCTGGCGCGGACGGACTATCCGCAGAGCTGTTCAAAGCGGCTGGGGATGAGCTGGTTGGGTGCATGCACCAGCTCATCTGTGAGATATGGTCGGAGGAAAGCATGCCCGATGAGTGGAATCTCAGCATCGTTTATCCGGTCCACAAGAAAGGAGACCCCTTCGACTGCGCCAACTACCGAGGGATCAGTCTTCTTAACATTGCATATAAGATTTTCTCTGCCGTACTGTGTGAGCGCCTGAAACCGTTCGTCAACAACATGATAGGTCCTTATCAGTGTGGTTTTAGGCCAGGGAAGTCCACAATCGACCAGATCTTCACACTGCGGCAGATCCTGGAGAAGTCCCAAGAAGTACAAATCGACACCCACCATCTATTTGTCGATTTCAAGGCCGCGTATGACAGCGTGCATAGAGACGAGCTATACAGTGCCATGTCTAGTTTTGGCATCCCTACCAAACTCGTCAGATTGTGTAGGATGACGATGGAGAACTCTCGCTGCTCCGTCAAGGTCGGTAGCGAACTCACCGAGACCTTCGATGTCAAAAAAGGATTTAGACAAGGCGACGCGCTGTCATGCGATTTCTTAACATCATCCTTGAGGGGATCGTGCGGAACTCACACGTCAACACCAGAGGCACGATCTTCCACAAGTCCGTTCAATTGCTAGCTTATGCGGATGACATTGACGTGATCGGCCGAACTCAGCGAGCCGTCAATGAGGCGTTTGCTAGCATTGAAACGGAAGCGGCTAAAGTGGGACTGGTGGTAAACGAGGGCAAAACGAAGTATATGCTGTCATCGAAGAAGGACGCAGAACATCGACGTCTCGGACAGAGCGTCACTATGGGCAGCAGACACTTCGAGGTACTCAAGGACTTCGTCTATCTCGGCTCCGCGGTGAATAGGGACAATAACATCAGTACCGAAATCAAGCGCAGAATCACTCTTGCCAATCGCTGTTTCTTTGGGCTCAAGAGGCAATTGAGTAATAAAGCCCTCTCCCGAACGACCAAAGTGACTTTGTACAACACCTTGATCATCCCAGTCCTGCTCTACGGCGCAGAAACCTGGACGCTACTAAAAGCGGATGAGGAAGCCATTGGTCTCTTCGAGAGAAAAGTTCTGCGTGCGATTTTTGGTCCTGTTTGCGTTGATGGCATCTGGAGGAGAAGATTCAACCACGAACTGTATGGGCTGTACGGCGGCATGAGCCTAGTCAAGCGTCTACGGATACAACGCTTAAGGTGGCTAGGCCATGTAGAGCGTATGGACAGCACTGCTCCGGCCCGAAGAGTTTTTGAATCCAAACCACAGAAACAACGCAACAGAGGACGTCCTAGACTGAGATGGCGCACACGAGTGGAAAAGGACCTCAACCATCTTGGAGTGCGCAATTGGAGACAGCTGGCAAGAGATCGTGCTAGCTGGAGAGGCATGTTGGTTGAGGCCCAGGTCCACCCCGGACTGTAGCGCCATCCGAAGAAGAAGAAGTGTTATATTTGTCTAATTTCAATTGAAAATAAAGTAATATATTAAAAATTTCGTTTGTTCCAATTAATTTGCACATGACTGTACGTGTTTTTATACTATATATACAGTGACGGATAAAAGAATAGGACAACTGAATATTATTTTAACTTTCATGGAAAAACTAAAAGCATTTTGTAACTTTTGTAATTTGTATTTCATCTTACCATATTTTTAATAACGCGAACATAAAAATAGATCATAAAAAGTTGAAAAGTAGGTTATAACAAAAAAGTTTGTTTCTACGAAAAGCATGAATAGAAAGGAGACACAACAATAAGACCAGCATAAAAAATGTAGTAAATTCATAGTTACTTACTACATTTCTTATGCATTACTACATTTCTTATTACTTTTCTTAATATTTAGTGGAATATCCTTTATTTCTTCTTACAGCACGCGCCCTTCTGGCATGTTTGCGATCAGTCTGCGGCAAGTGTTTGTCGCTATGGCGTGCCAAGCTGATTCAATTTTGCTCCACAACTCTTCTTTATTTTTTGGTTTTTCAGCTCCAAGGGACTTTTTCACAATTCCCTACAAGTTTTTCCACGGGATTAAGGTCTGCAGAATGGGAGGGCCAGGTCATGGGATCGACATCATTATAGATTCTATGCCGAAGCGGTTATATACTGGCATGCACGAGTATGTACATATATTGGATGGCGCGACAGTACACAGGGGGACCAGGGCCTAGCTTGCTCATCAACTACTTGTACTGTGCGCGCTGCCGCTAGTCTCACGATTAGAATATACCTAACGTCTTTTGCCAACTCTGAACGCCGAAGTTTAAGAAGCTATTTTCAATAAAGTAATGTCTACTATTTCGAACCGGTTAATTAATAATAATTGTTGGCGCGACAGTCCTGTAGACTAGCTAGCCAGGGCCAAGCTTGCTCGTCAACTACTCGTGTTGTGCGCGCTACTGTTCTCTCACGAGTAGAAGGGACCCACAGTTTTTTGCTCCGAACGGCGAAGTTTGAGAATCTTTCTTAGACAGTTATTACACTTTAAGTGTTGTCAGCAGCTCGAAAGAGGTGGTGCCGTGAAAAATTCGAGGTGTTCAGCCGGGAATCGAACCTAGACCCTTCGGCGTGTGAGCTTCGCACTCTACACACTACTCTACGGCGGCCATATTTTGAAGCGGTTGCAAGAAGAAAAAAAGGTTTTCAACTTCATAACACATCAAAAAAAAAAACACAATGAAAACACATTTTCTGTACAAAATTCGACTTTATTCATCAACATACCTTCCTTCGAGAGTGATACAATCAATCTAAAGCTGTTCTAACATTTCGATACCCTTTTTATAGAACGATTTATCTTTCGCCTCAAAATAGGCCTCAGTTTCGGTGAGAGGCCCAGATCAGGAGAGCACAGTGGCTGCGGAAGCAGTTCAAAGCCTAATTCGTCAATTTGACCATGGTAGCCAACGACTTGTCTCGATGGAAGAGAATTTTTTCTTTTTTATATTGAACCGCCTTTTTGCAATTTCTTCCTTCAAATACACCAATAATGCCATGTAGCAATCACTGTTGATCTATTTGCCTTTCTCAAGATATCAAGACCGATGAATGAAATTCCGTGCACAACCCAAAATACGGACGATTTGGGTGTGATTCACCGGCTGCTGTCCACTCCACTGACTGCCGATTTGACTCTGGAGCATAGTGGTGGATCCATATAGAGGTGGATCCATTCATTGCGACATACCAATGCAAAAAGTCCTGTTTATTCTGGAGAAACAGTTTCAAACAGCTCTCAGAATCATAGATACGTTGTTGGTTTTGGTCCATTGTGAGCAAATGCGGCACCCATTTCGAAAACACCTTTCTTATGGGCAAATGTTTATAGTGTACACACTGCCTTCTGATATCTTTAAAGTGTTTGCTATCTCACGCAATTTCACTTTTCGGTTTTACAAGACGATTTTCTGTACTTTTTTGATGTTTTGAGGTGTAACCACTTCAATTGGCATTCCAGAGCGTTGAGCAACGTTGATTTCTGTACGGCAACGTTTAAAGTCAGCATACCACCGACAAATAACTGATTTTGATGGAGCAGAGTCCTTGTAACACTTCTCAAGCCATTGCTGAGTCTGCACAGTATTTCTTTCCCTCAAAAAACAGTGTTTAATCAACACACGAAATTGTAATTTTTCCATTGTTTTTAAAATCCCAAAAGTAGCGTCACTTAAAGCACTGCAACTTGCAACCTAATAATCAGATTGTCTTGAAGATTTGACAGGTATCATTTGAGTGTTCGTACTGGCACTAAAAATAATATCTTGTTACTCGCCGTTTCTATATGCCAGTCACGGGACTTATTCAATGATGTGTCACTGAAGCACAAAACTGTAGTTTAAAGAATTGAATCAGAAGTAATTTTGAAAGTTTTCGAGGGCTACGTACATTATATTATCTAAGTTTTTATTTAGTTATGCTGGTACAATCGTTTCAAATACATGTTTATAGCCCTATTTTGTTTGTGAGAGGCATACCAGGTATGGAGTGAGCGTTTTTTTTTGAAAATAAAAACTAATTATTAATGGGAAAGTAAAAACATTTTATTCAAAGTATCGACCATTGTTTTCTACACATTTTGACCACCTATCTGGCAATTTCTGAATACCACGCCAATAAAATTGTTCGTCTTTTAAAGCAAACCAATCAGACACCCAATTTTCGACCACCTCGTACGAATCAAAGTGCTGCTCAGCCAATGCGTGTCCCATCGATGAAAACAAATGGTAGTCGGAAGGAGCCAAGTCTGGTGAATACGGCGGGTGGGGTAGATGGTCCCAGCCAAGTGTTTTGATTGTATCCTGAACTGGTTTTGCTTTGTGTGCAGGTTTGGTTTGTGTGTATTGTCATGGAGCAAAATTCTGGCCCATTCTGGTCGTTTCTCGATCAATGCATGGTTCAAATTGACCATTGGTTGTCGGTAGCGATCAGTTTTAACGATTTCACCAGGTTTTAGGAGCTCGTGGTGCAGCACACCTTTCTGGTCCTACCAAACACACAGCATTGTCTTCTTGCCGAATCGATCTGGTTTTGCAGTCGATGTTGATGGTTGTCCCAGATTAACCCTTGATTTTTTCCGTTTAGGATTCTTAAAATAAATCCATTTTTCAGCGCCAGCAACAATCCGATGCAAGACCGATTTTCTTTCGTGTCTTTAAAGCAAAATTTCACAATTTTCGGTTTTCCACCTCTCTTTCATTCAATTCATGTGGCACCCATTTTCCACACTTTTGGATCTTCCCATAGCTTTTAAACTGTCAGAAATTGTTTGTTGTGCAACATTTAATACTGCTGCCATTTGCTTTTGACTCAAAGTGCCATCTCCATCCAATATCGTTTGCAATTCTGCGACTTTTTTGGTGGTCTTCCACGTTCTTCATTTCTCACATCAAAATCATTATTTCTGAACCGTTAAAACCATCTTTTGCATGTTGCTTCTGATAGAGCATGATCACCATATGCCTCGACAAGCATTCGATGCGACTCTGCAGCACTTTCCTTCAAATGAAAACAAAAAATTAATGCTTTCCGCAAATCATCACTTTCTGGTACAAAATTCGACATTTTTAACACGATGAAAAAATATGATGTTGTCTGTTCAATGACTTGGTGGATACTAAATATTTTTCACAGATGTCATTCACAACAAATGTTCCCTATCGAGACATTTGTATCTTGACGCTCACTTCATACGGGTATACCTGGTAAATCTCTTAACAAAACCGTGAAAGACTCATTATTTTGCACCGTGTATAAAACAATTTATTTAAGACCGTTGAATACGGAAAATTTAGAACTATTAATACTCGAGAAAAAGGCATTTCTTTACTTTATGTCAGCTGAATCACTATTTTTTTCAGGGTAAAGGGTTTCAATTAGCATTTCTTTGGCAAACAAAAGATCAGTTTAAATGTTATTTTCATTTGATTTTTCATTTCATTTGATTTTATTATACATTCAATCGTCTATGCATTTGAAATTTTTATTGACACAATTTCGCACTCGATACAGTTAACTTCATAAATCGTCCATAAAATAGACGAAGTGCTATGTGTTCGTTTGGAATGGCAACACTTCCACGGGTATCAATTGCCAGTAAAAATGTTATATTTCTTGCTTATGCGTGGAGATATCTACATGATGCATAAATTTTTCTTACTATTGGTTCAAGTTCAAGTTCAAGTTCTTCTCACCATAGGGTCTAGTCGTGACATAATTGACAGTGTTACTACTGCTTTATTGATCAAAATGTAAAAGGCTGGAAAAGAAACAAAAGCAGCAAACATTTTTAAAAGAATTTAACTTCTGTTGATTTTATGTTCATGTTGTAGCAGGTTAAAATCAGCTGTGTTTATTTTTTAGTTATACTGACAGCGGCAATCCTCCTGGGTAGCAAAAGTTTCAGTGCCATACCGCAGCCAGAGTGTGTGTTGTAGGCAATTTTATGCAAAACGGTTATAAGACTCACATTACGGCAGATCCTGGAAAAGATCCAAAAAATACAAATTGACACTCACCACCTATTCGTCGATTTCAAGGCTGCATATGACAGTGTGCATAGAGACGAGCTATACAGTGTCATGTCTAGTTTTAGCATTTCTACCAAACTCGTCAGATTGTGTAGGATGACGAAGGAGAACTCTCGCTGCTCCGTCAAGGTCGGTCCGAACTCACCGAGAGCTTCAATGTCAAAAAAGGTTTTAGACAAGGCGACGCACAGTCATGTGACTTCTTTAACATCATCCTCGAGAAGATCGTGCGTAACTCACAAGTCAACACCAGAGGCTCGATCTTCCAGAAGTCAGTTCAATTGCTAGCTTACGCTGATGACATTGACGTGATTGAACGAACACAGCAAGCCGTCAATGAGGCGTTTGCTGGCATTGAAACGGAAGCGGCTAAAATGGGTCTAGTGGTAAATGAGGGCAAAGAAGTACATGCTGTCATCAAGGAAGGACACACAATATCGACGTCTCGGACGGAGCGTCACACTAGGCAGCAGAAACTTCGAGGTAGTTAAGGACTTCGTCTACCTCGGCTCCGCGGTAAACAGGGACAACAACATCAGTACCGAAATCAAACGCAGAATCACTCTTGCCAACCGCTGTTTCTTTGGGCTCAAGAGGCTATTGAGTAATAAAGCCCTCTCTCGAAGGACTAAACTGGCTTTATATAACAGCTTGATCATCCCCGTCCTACTATATGGCGCAGAATCTTGGACGTTAGCAAAGGCGGATGAGGAAGCCCTTAGTCTTTTCGAGAGAAAAGTTTTGCGTGCGATTTTTGGTCCTGTTTGCGTTGATGGCATCTGGAGGAGAAGATTTAATGACGAACTCTATAGGCTGTACAGCGACATGCGCCTGGTTAAGCGTCTACGGATACAACGCTTCAGATGGCTAGGCCATGTAGAGCGTATGGACACCACTGCTCCGGCCCGGAAAGTCTTTGAATCCGAGCCATTGGGACAACGCAACAGAGGACGGCCTAGGCTAAGGTGGCGCACATAAGTGGAGAAGGACCTCAACCAGCTTGGAGTGCGCAACTGGAGGCAGCTGGCGAAAGATCGTGCTGGCTGGAGAGGCATGTTGGTTGTGGCCCAGGTCCACCCCGGCCTGTAGCGCCACAAGAAGAAGAAGGTTATAAGACTGATATGTTACTGTTTCAAGTCCTTTAAGGCTCTGAGAAGGTGAGTATGCGACTGCCATGTCAGAAACTGTGACATTAAATTCACGATCTCCAGCCATTCAATTCAACAATTTCGCAATTCACACCACTGGCTTCTCGAAATTTTGCCCAAAAAGTCGTCTGTAAAGATATAAGTTCCGTTGAATCTATTTGTTATTTGGAAATATTATTCACATTCAGTTGACCTTTTTGAAAATTCAGGAATTTGCCATTTAACAAATAGCTTCATGCTTTTCCAACGCTCCGGGTTTTATTACTTTAAGGCAAACATAACCGCAATCTATGCTGAAATATGTAAGGGGATGAACGTATACCTTAGCCCTGGTCGAGGGAGACAAAAAGTTTTAAGTAAGCTGAGGACGATCATCACAATCTGTATCAAGCCAACAATTACTCTCATATGTCTCCATGCCCCGAAGGAACACGATGATTTCTACGGCTTTTAGGAACGAGCATCCAATCAATGTGTCACAAAAATCAGATGGAAAAAAATCAGTCATGACAAATGTGGAGTGATTATAGTACACAGTGACTCAATAGAAAAAAACCCAGGAGTGTCAGAAAACCAAAATCGGATGGTCACTCACATAGCATAACTTAGTCACTTGAAAGTATTAATCCAATAAGTCATAGATTCCGTAATAGTGTCTCAGAATCTTGCTTGCAAGTTTGCAGTTATTACTCAGTACAAAATATGATTATGGTTGCCTTACGCACATTATGGTAAATGTACTAAATTCCTCACCATCATCGTGAAATGAATCGACCCTCTTTGGTAAAACTGGCAAGATCAGAAGCAAAACATCAAACTTTCAATCAGCCTATTTTTAGTATTTTTATTTCAAGCAAAGTTCAGCAGAAAAAGAGAACGAGTAATAAGCGCAGGTTCAAACAAACCTCTACAGAAATGACAAATAGAAAGAGCAAAGCGCGCAGGCCTTTTTCTCGTATTGTGAAGAAATATTTTCTCGTATTATGCAGGGAATGCATAATTGCTCCGTTTTCATATATGAAAAGATTAAAAATATATATCAGGTATGCAGGCAGACAAAAGACTGATTGTGCTTGGATGGATTGTGTGGGGTGTGGCATAAAAATAATAAAAAAAACTATTTACCCATATTTAACCGCGGCCTGAAACTTGGGCACATTGCCAGAAATTGGAAAGTTACGAAAGTAATACCATGAAAACCCGGTAAACAGTCAGATTTACCTTGTAGTCGCAGCCCAATAAATCTGCTTAGCTACATAAGTACATAATAAAAAAAAACAGAATTATGTCCTTCGTTGAAGAGAATGAAATAATCTCTCCAGAAAAAATTGGATATAGACCCTTCCGTAGCACTGTCCATCAAGTTCATGGAATTACTACTTGCATTAAAAAAGGTTCCTCTGAAGGCAAAAGTACTGTATTGATTGAATTAGACATAGAAAATAGGCCCAGGTCCACCCTAGCCTGTAGCGCCATCCGAAGAAGAATACATACATTTGTTGTGAACGACCCCTTATGTATTTTTGTTTGTTTGCTATGACATCTGTGAAAAATATTGAGTATACATCAAGTCATTGAACAGACAACATCATATTTTTTTCATCGTGTTAAAAATGTCGAATTCTGTACCAGAAAGTGAAAATTTACGGAAAACATTAATTTTTTGGTTTCATTTGAAGGAAAGTGCTGCCTAATCGCATCGAATGCTTGTCGAGGCATATGGTGATCATGCTCTATCAGAAGCAACATGCAAAAGATGGTTTCAATGGTTCAGAAATAATGATTTTGATGTGAGAAATGAAGAACGTGGAAGACCACCAAAAAAATGTGAAGACGCCGAATTGCAAACGATATTGGATGGAGATGACACTTTGAGTCAAAAGCAAATGGCAGCAATGTTAAATGTTGCACAACAAACAATTTCTGACCGTTTAAAAGCTATGGGAAATATCCAAAAGTGTGGAAAATGGGTGCCACATGAATTGAATGAAAGACAGATGGAAAACCGAAAACACACTTGTGAAATTTTGCTTCAAAGACACGAAAGAAAATCGGTTCTGCGTCGGATTGTTACTGGCGATGAAAAAGGAATTTATTTTAAGAATCCTAAACGGAAAAAATCCTGGGTTAATCTGGGACAACCATCAACATCAACTGCAAAACCAGATCAATTCGGCAAGAGGACAATGCTGTGTGTTTGGTGGGACCAGAAAGGTGTGCTGTACCACGAGCTCCTAAAACCTGGTGAAATCATTAATACTGAATGCTATCGACAACAAATAATCAATTTGAACCATGCATTGATCGAGAAACGACCAGAATGGGCCAGAAGACACGGCAAGGTAATTTTGCTCCATGACAATGCACCTGCACACAAAGCAAAACCGGTTCAGGATACAATCAAAACACTTGGCTGGGAGCAGCTACCCCACCCGCCGTATTCACCAGTCTTGGCTCCTTCCGACTACCATTTGTTTTCATCGATGGGACACGCATTGGCTGAGCAGCATTTTCATTCCTACGAGGTGGTCGAAAATTGGGTGTCTGATTGGTTTGCTTTAAAAGACGAACAATTTTATTGGTGTGGTATTCACATATTGCCATAAAGGTGGTCAAAATGTGTAGAAAACAATGGTCAATACTTTGAATAATATGTTTTTACTTTCCCATTAATAATTAGTGTTTTGTTTTCAAAAACAAATTCATTCATTTCATACCGGTATACCTGGTAGTAAAAGCGTTTGATACTATCTGGCATATTGGTCTTCTCCATAAACTTTTTATGCTAAAATCCCAGTATAACAGATTTAAATTCTGCAATCGTTTCTGAGATTGTGTAGTTTTGATCAATCTTGTGTCGGAAAAAAAAATTAGTCAGCACTGGATCTGTACTTAGACAAATTGTGTTCAGTATACGTGACCCTCCAAATCTCCAAACCTTTATCCTATGGAAAACTTGTGGGGAATCTTGAAAAAGTCAATTAGGTCTGAAAGAAATAAAAAAGAGTTGTGGAGCAAAATTAATTCATCTTGGTACGCCATATCGACAAACACTTATCGCAGAATGGTCGAATCCATGCCCAGAAGAGTGCTTGCTGTGACAAAAAAATAAAGGATATTCCACTAAATATTAAGAAAAGTCAAAGAACGTCGTACATTAATTATGAATTTACTACATTTTTTATGGTAGTCTTATTGTTTCGTCCCCTTTCTATTTTTATAGAAAAACTATTTTTTGTTATGACCTGAGTACTTTTCAACATTTTATAATTTACTTTTATTTTCCCTTTATCGAAACAATAATAAAATGATATGAAAATGACAAAAGCTACAAAATGCTTTTAGTCATTCTATGAAAGTTAAGATGATATTCGGTGGTCCTATTCTTTTGTCCGTCACTGTACATACATACGGCTGACATGCCAACATTTCCAAACTCTGATACTGATCGTCTGATTCAATCGGTTTCAATGTTGAAATTAATCGGCAATATGCTATAAATGCTTTTGATTAATACAGCCGGACCTGCAAAATCAAATTGAATGCTCGGAAGACTCAAACTAGAAAACCTAGTTTGCTCCCCAGAAACAACCTTCTACTTAAGGGCGTTGAAGTTGGAGTGAACTTTAGTGTAAAGTAACATATCTAAGCACTTACTCAATTTTCAGTATTCAAAAAGGTGAAATATGGTATTTTCATCTAAACAGTTGTGTACACATACATGTATTTCGGGTGTTTTAACTAAAAAAAGCTTCCACCGCCTAATTTTGCGTTTCACGTATGTGTATTTTGGATGTTTCGTCATATAAAATTAAGTAGAAGGACAACAAAGGAGTGCTTTCTTTATCATCTTATGTTGGAGCTCAACCCGTAACGAATGTCAACAGTGGTCCAAGGAAGAGGCTTGTAAGTTTGCATTACCCCAACCTTCCATTGTTAATATGTACAACCCGTAATGGTTGGCGTTGATCTCTGCGACCGTTACATCTCACTATATCGCTGCTATGTCCGAACTAACAAATGGACCATTAGAGCATTTAATCATTTTGTGGATCTGGTTATTTTCAACTGCTGGATAATGCAGAAAAGACAGCAAAATGTATATAAGGAAAAGAAAATTACACTTCTGGAGTTCAAAGTGTATGTTGCAAAAGCTTTAATAGGATTTTCCAAAGCCAAAGAAGTGGCCGCTAAGAATCGGTCTAACGTACTACTCAACTCGAACTCCGAATCAACCAAATTACCCGGAACATCCAGTTCTGCAAAAAGGAAAGAAGTGAACCTACCACTAGCAGTAGAACAGCGTTATGATGGTTTTAAGCATTTTACTCAATTCATAAAAGCAAATAACGCTTCAAAGTGTCGGGCTCCCAGTTGCTATTCTCGCACACGTACTATAAGCACAAAGGGCAAGTTGTATCTTTACACAAATAGCAATAATTGCTTTTTGACATACCATAAGAAAGAATAATTAATTTGTTTTTTCCAGTGTCTTAATTTTTCTTATGCAATTTTGAATGTATCTGTCAACTTTAAGTTTTCCTTTTTGAATTAAGATTAATTTTATATATTTTTCGTTATTTTTCATTAAAAACTGGGAGTATAGTGTATTTATAGTTTAGCTTATTTTTTTTTTTTTTTTTGTAAACTTACTAGTAATTATGTATTTTTGTTAAGATTCTACTATAATAATAATAATTGTTGGCGCTACAGTCCAAAGGGGGACCAGGGCCTAGCTTGCTCATCAACTACCCGTGTTGTGCGCGCTACTGTTCTCTCACGAGTAGAAGGGACGTACAGTTTTTGCCGACTCCAAACAGCGAAATTTGAGAAGAATTCTTAGACAGTTATTACTCTTTGAGTGTTGTCAGCAGCTCGAAAGAGGTGGTGCCGTGAAAAATTCGAAAAATTGGTGTTGAGCTGGGAATCGAACCTAGACCCTTCGGCGTGTGAGCGTCGCACTCTACCCACTACGCCACGGCGACCACTTAAGATTCTACTATAACAATTAAATTTTAAAAGTTAGCAGAAACTAAAAATAAATATAATTTCACAAATCACATATTCTACCGTAGTCCACATATGTGTACCATCTAAAACTAATAGTTACAAATAAAAATATTATTTTTCATTAACCAAAATCAGCTAATTAGCCAATATTTACCAGGAAACAAAAGAAAAACTGAATTATTTCGACATACTTTGTGCGCGGGATGGAAGAGGTTAAAAACGCAAAATCGAAAATTGTAGAGCACCCAACAAGGAACAACTATGGTCCAAAATTGTACCTGCGTGGTTCTCCATTTCTGCTGAGACCTGTAGCAAGTTGGTCCATTCCATTGAACGAAGATGTGCTGATAACAAATAAAGGCTCAACAATCGAATATTAAAGATTGTAATACAATTGAAGTTTAATTTAATTTCTTCTCCATATTAATTTCCTCAAAGTCAGTTTGTTTCTCTTATTTTCTCCAGGCTAAACCTTGCCAAAAACAAAAATCGGTTCATTTTTACCATTCTTAATTTCTTTTGTGAAAAACTTTTACGTTGAATGTTTGTAATACATTATAATAAATGAACCTGTAACACTTCTTACGGAAATACTTTAACTTTAGTTAACAAATACCACAAAAAAATCTTGTTTATATTATTTTCCCCACGACTGTAATTCAAAATAAGATTTTAAATATTATGTTCAATTACAAAGTCTTTTTCTCACAGAACTATATGAAATTACGAATATAGAAGTGATATCTTCTAGAATTGTGAAACTTAATTAGAATTTTGTTATTATCTGACAAATCTAACTTCAGCGCAATAATAAGATATATTATTGAATTGTGTGTCTGATTTTGTTTACTTATTTTCTTAATTAAAAGTGCTTTTATTCATTTATATATTTATTTATTTCCTTATTTATACTTTGTTTTTGTTATCTTCCGCCGTGGCGTAGTGGGTAGTATGTGACGCTCACACGCCGAAGGGTCAATGTTCGATTCCCGCCTGAACACCTCGAATTTTTTAGGGTACCACTTCTTTCGAGCTGCAGACTACACTCGAAGGGTAATAACTGTCTAAAAAAAACTTCTCAAACTTCGCCGTTCGGATTCGGCAAATAACTGTAGGTCCCTTCTACTCGTGAGAGAACAGTAATGCACACAACACTAGTAGTTGATTAGCAAGCTAGGCCCTGGTCCCCCTCTGGACTGTCGCGTCAAGATTTATTATTGTTTTATTATTTTATTCTTTTCTTCTTTCTTCTTTTTTTCTAAATATAATATATTTTTATTTCTTTATTTATTTATTTTTAAATGTATTGCTAATTTATGTGTGTACAATGATATTATTTATATATTTCCTTTCTTGTTAATTGACTATTTAATTATCCTTTTACTCATTTAATAATTTACATATTTATTAATTGCCGTATTTATTTTTAGTCTAAAACTCGTCATAACCAGATCTTTGAAATTAAGTGATAATGCCACTTCCAGTTTCCCCTTCCACGACCCAATAAAGTTTAATTAAGTTATTCAGTGGCTTTTCCTTCGAAATTTTCTTTTCAAAAAATCTGTATTACATTATTTAAGAAATGTTATTAATATTTTAGTAGTAAGGTAACTTTACAGCATCTGTGAAAATTGTAAAATACACATAAACTATTGTAACTCTTTGCCACAATAAATAAAATACAAACAATTTAAAATAAATCTTAAGATTTAAAATCATTTAATTAATTCTGATTCATAATGCCTGCAACGACAATAGCGTTGTGGGTAATTTCACAACGGACGTGTAGTCCGGTTTTGATATCATATAGTACAACTTAGACTAAGCCCTATACAGCAAGTTGTTTTAGACAAAAAATTAGTACGATTAGCAATCGACTAATTCGAACGTAAACTACAACTTGGGAAAGATTTTGGTTCGTTGAATTCTTGTCAGTTCTGAAACAAAATACTACTTTTTGAATGTATGCCGGAATGGTGTAAGGCTTAGTATAAGGTTCTATTGGAAATACCTATACAATTTTGGATACTTCAAATTTTGCAGTGAATGCAAGGGAATTTTCCAATCTGTCTCAGACATTTTGGAGCTATAGAGTGCCATGTCTAGTTATGGCATTCCTACCAAACTCGTCAGATTGTGTAGGATGACGATGGAGAACTATCGCTGTTCCATCAAGGTCGGTAACGAACTCACCGAGATTTTTAATGTCAAAAGAGCTTTAAGATAAGGCGACGCATTGATTGCCATTCGCTGTTTCATTGGACTCAAGAGACAATTGAGTAATAAAGCCCTCTCTCCAAGAACTAAGCTCGCTTTATATAACAGCGCGAAGGCCTGTACGTTACTAAAAGCGGATGAGGAAGCCCTTAGTCTTTTCAAAAGAAAAGTGTTGCGTTTGATTTTTGGTTCTGTTTGCGTTGATGGCATCTGTAGGAGAAGATTTAACGACAAACTCTATGGTCTGTACAGCGACATACGTCTATGGTAGTCAAGTGTCTTCGGATACATTGCTTAAGATTTAGAGCAAATGGACACCACTATTCCGGCCACAAAGTTTTCGAATCTGAGCCTTTGGGATAACGCAACAGACGATGGCCTAGATTAAGGTGGCGCACACAAGTGGAGACGGACCTCAACCAACTTGGAGTGCGCAATTGAAGGCAGTTAGCGAAGGATCGTGCTGGCTGGAGAGGCATGTTGGTTGAGGCCCAGGTTCACCCCGGACTGTAGCGCCACAAGAAGAAGAAAACGTTTTATAATAAGTTTATTAAATGTACGGCTTTTTTCCTGAATGCTGCAGGAATCTTCAACCGAAAGGGTTACGTACACAAGGTCTAATTTTTAAAGGTCGCATTTTGCTTATAATGTCTAAAAAAAATTGTTTTCATATTCATTTTTTTTAATTCATTTAAAAAAAAATTATAAGCGAAAAAACAAATTTACAACAATTCTTTCCCTTGACTTGCCTTCAATTAAATTGATAAAAAATCACAGATCGGTATATACATATATTTAAGTAAAATATGTTTGAATTGGTTATGAGGAGATATAGTCAAGTTCCAAGTAGTCATGTGTTTCTACGTCTATGTCTACATGCCTCTTGCGTGCTTATGTAAATATTTCGATGCGCTTCTTGCGCCCACATTATATGCAAATCCCCACTTTGCACACAATTCCGTTGAAGCCAATCCAAAGTCGAAGCATCTTATCGCCCAGTATCCTCAGGATACTAGATATTCTCTAGAGTATTTTCATTTTCCGAGAAATTACCCGCAAAGTGACAGATTGCATTTGTTGCGAATACCAAAAACGGTTCGCGAACCTATGATACACATCAACAGACAAGATCGATTAAATCAACCGCACAGATCCATTCGATCGGTGATGACACGATGCCCATCCAATACCTTTTCCACTATAGACTGGTTTCCTTCTTTGCCACCCATCACAACGTCTCGCCATATCCACCACGGCTATAAAATATTTCATTTTGTTACCTGGCGCAGCTCGATGGCATGCCTGGGTAGTAGTTAAAGCATGATTCATTGGAATATCAATTTTAAAATGATTTACCTGCGGATTTGTCCTTGCTCGTCGTTCTGGTGTATAGACTGCGTTCAACGCTGGTTATCTTGTGGCAATGAATTTGCATTTTCCATTCGACCAATGGCTGGTTGGGAGTTCAAGATACTTTATTGCTTCTTGCACTCACCTGGCTTGTACGTAAATAGACGCAAGAGTAATGCCCCAGTGATGGCTAGGACTTGGAATATCAATGAGAAAATGAGAAGGACACAATAAATGGTGGATGTGAGTTGCGTTGACGGCTCCGTTTGATGTGGTAAACGTTAGGAATGTTCCACTACGTCACATCACATGAAATTTTAAAATTCATCGAATCACGTGACAGCGAGGTAGTGGCTTGTTCCCACGTCCAATTTTACAGCACACCCTTTACTTTATGTGGAGAAGCGAGCGTTCCATATTGCACGCTCGAACGTTAGATTTTGCAAACATAATGAAAATGATACAGTTTTATGCAGCTTATACATACGAATTGATTTTTAAGTGGAATGCAATACTTGAGCTCTGGTTCCCGTTGATTCTTTATTTCACAGCATCTGTACAGTTGGGAAGTCTAGCAATCTAAGTCCTGTGTGGAAAGGAGTTGACCTTTAATCTGGCTCTAAAAGGAGAAGAAGAAATATCCGGATTATACGAAAAATATTTGAACTCAGATTACTTACTTAAAATGGTTTTTAAACATAACTGCTGACTGCTTCAATGCGAAAAATTAAAGTGCAAAAAATGAACGAAAGTCTTATTTCATTTCTGCAGAATTTCAAATAAGAGTAAGATTTTAAATCCCACCGCAGTTCCGTTCGCCGTGGAAGTCGAGACCGAGTTTTCAATATCGACACAAATGGTTATTAAATCTGCTGCAATAAGAGAAATTTTCCACAGTAAGCTTGCCCGATTAGTTGTTTTTCGATGCCGTTTGCCAGTCCCCAAGAATGGGGATCTCTTTGGCTTTTTCACATAGATGGGGGTGTCTGCTAGGGGACTACTTTACGCTGCAGTTCCTGTAGGAGACCCAATAAGTTCAGACTCAAGCCCACCTCTTCTTTATCGATTTAAAATCCGTATACGATACGGTATGTAGAATCAATCACGATCTGTTGTTGTAAACTACGAAGTTTATTTGGGCTAGACTTTCCATAAACAAATTGAGATAAATGTAAGCCCTGTAAAACATCTTAATCATCAGTAAAAGTAAAATAAACAAACAAGAAAAAGAAGTAAATGCCCAACATCGACATTTTATGCAGACCAGCACAAATAGGTAAAAAAGGAACTCATCTAGATCGGCCCATTAGCAAACTGGAACAAGAATGTCAGCACCGCGGCGATATGCGTCTAGTCAAGCGATGGTCCTTAAGTGCGTACGCTCCAGCCGAAGAAGTCGTTGAGATTACGAAATAGCAATAAAAAGAGAACGAATTCAACCGACTTGGAGTGCACAATGCGATAGAGTGCCTTGATACCTGAATTGTCATGATCTTCATTGGCTTAAAGCCACAAGTGGTAAGCATGGAAGAAAAAGCATTCGGCATTCTGCAGCACTGAAAGCCCTGCCTCTAATTTTTTGTATTGGTTCCTATGCCCGCCTGCTGCAATTAACTTGCTTTTAAGGGCAATAATCTACTCAAATCGTTAGAGCTGCGTACAGTTTTACTTACTTGATGTGTACCTTCAAAATGCCTCCGGACTCTGATACCTTTAGAAGCTTCTTACATAGAAAAAATATAAAAAAGTGTTGCACGTACTCTCCGGTTAACCTGTATAAACCACAAATTAGTTTAGGGAAACAGACCAAATCTGAAAAAAAAACTGCCTATAATCTCCAGCAATGACTAAAGTAAACGAGTTCCGCATCAAAGGTTTCTCTTGGAAACGTTATTGATTCCATTTTGCTGTAAAACACAATAAAGTCCACATCAAAGGCTAGAAGGTGTCCATATCTAATATTCATCAGTGGCGAGCAAACAGTATCGACTATCATGCATTCCATCACGAATCTTTAGGCCGCCCAACGAAAGACAATGAACCACTCCTCTAAAACGTCATCCCACTTACACTGGCATTACGTCCCGCAATAAGGGGTAATCTTTAGAATTACCTTCACTCCTGTTCATATCGCCCCAATCCCAATGAAATTGCTTTGATTTATGCGTCAATCCACACCAGATGTATGCAAGCTTCACTATCTAAGCGAAGACTTATGATTCATGGGACGGCTTCGAAAAGTGTGCCCACGTTCGTCGATTGGGTTTCCTCCTTGCCTCCGCCCACTGTCGCCTTTGCCATGGAATATCAATTGAAATCATGTGCTTAAGGTAGACGTGAACATTCAGTTGGGCTTCTGTTGAAATTGAAGAGCTCTTTTCTACGTAGAAGTCTGTGGAGTGTTTGACGATTCACATTAGCAAGGCGTTGCATCACATCGATTTTTGGTGGCCCTCTTGTGTGGAGGTGTGTGGTCCAAAGAGAATTTAGATTCAAAATACTTGCTAGGAAAATGACACTCTTCGTGAGGATTTCGTTTTATTATTCGTGGAGCGGATGCCAGCTTAATGGAAGGATATTTGAATTTCGAAATGACGAGGGATTTGAGAGAGAGGAGGATTTGCACAAGCCTCGGGTTTCATAAAGAACTCATTTATATTATGCAAAGCTGTGTGGAATGAGTTTTAAAATGTTTTCCAAGTGAGAACTGGATGCTTCCGTCGATTTTTGAATCAACCTTTACTCTTGACCAAATTTCTTATTTGATGTTAGTTAGAAAGACCAATAATTTTTTTTTTAATGTGGACAATTGGTGAGAAAGAGCTTCCAGTCTTGTAAATTATACGACTTTTTACTCAAAAGTGCAACATAAGGATCTGTTCACAAACAGCACGCATTAATCCTCCTTCCAACTGATTTTTTTGCATGGTGTATTAGAGGCGTATTTTTTTGAAACACCTCAATTGTAAAGAGACAAAAAAGCAACCACTTTAAAACATTGATTACAGCCTCGTGAATTAATTTTTAAGAATTCATGAAAAAAGCATAATCTCAACCAACTTTGACACTTCAGAACTCGCTGCCTTATTTTAAGTATCCCAACAAAAGCCCGTAAAAGATGAAAACAGAAAAAATGAAAATAAACGAAAAATACATGAAACCCCATTAAAACTCTGAAATGGAATAGCTTTAGGGCTTCACGCACTCGCTCCATTCAATATTTCCTCAATACCACCTGAAAATGTCACAAGTCAACTCCTCCCCACACCACGGTGATGAATTGACAAAAAAACGTAATAAATAATGCCAGACATGTGGGAAGTGGAAAATGATGAAATTCACCACCGTTTTTATTATGAAAAAAAAATCCAATTTACTGGAGCAACAAGAACTCTGAAAATATTATAGCCACAAACCTTCAGGAAATTTTACATCAACTCTCTTTTCCCCAAGATGCCACGGAAACTGCCCAGACATACTAAATTGCGATTGATTGAGGAGAAGATTTGTCTGAACGAGTGAGGGTTTACATTTTTATTTGATTAGATGTGGTAATCTGATTTTGATTCAATTTAAAACCGCGACAATTTTTACTTTTCGCGCTGTCTAATTCTAGGTTTTCTCCTCGGAGGGAACGAGTGAAATCTTGTTGTGGAACGTAATTTGAAGTAATGAGGAAGCAGAGATATAAATTCACGGAAGCTTGGAGCATGCATTGAGTTTGATTTGTAAATGCACAACACTTAAACTGAAGAAAAACAGTTCCCTGATTTAAGAGCACAACATTTAAAAAGAATCACTGTTTATTGTACTAAGATTTATGAACACTCATAATGTGTTGAGGCAACATCCTAAAGTTTGATAAAAACTCACAATTGCAAAAATGACTTTGGAAACGATATATCGAAAGAAAAATGATTATTTTTGGGGGATCCATGGTTACCACCCTTCTTAAAGTTGTTAAGGAGCTTGGATTAGGTAAAAAGTTAACAGATTTTTAGAGTTATGAGTCCGTGATCTTAATCTTTTCAGGATTTCCTAATTTTTTGGCGTTATAAGGATTTGAATTTTAGGAATTGTGGGCATTGCTTAGTTATACACTCGACTCCTGAAATAACTTCAAGCTTTTGTATTGCGGTAACGATATGCGTAAGCACACAATATTAATAATAATTGTTGGCGCTACAGTCCAAAGGGGGACCAGGGCCTAGCTTGCTCATCAACTACTCGTGTTGTGCGCGCTACTGTTCTCTCACGAGTAGAAGGGACCTACATATTTTTGCCGACTCCGAACGGCGAAATTTGAGAAGCTTTCTTAGACAGTTATTACTCTTTGAGTGTTGTCACAAGCACACAATACTTCAACAAAGTGTCCTTAATTTCAGGAGCTAGTGTTAAATGTCTTCTTGTTCCCACCAAACTCAACGAACCTTCGATGCTCGGTCGAAATTATTTACAGACTTACCAAGACCTTCACTGTCAAACAAGGTTTGAGACATGGCGACGTGCTGTCATGTCACTTCTTTAACATCATTCTTGGGAGAATCGTGCATTACTCGGAGGTGAACACAAGATGCACAACGTTCCGCATATCAGCTCAACTGATAGTTTACGCGGTTGACATTGAAGTGATTGAACGAACACAGCGAGCCATCAATGATGCGTTTGCTGGCGTTAAAGCCGAAGCGACTGAGATGGGCTTGGCGTTGAATGAGGGCAAAACAAAGTATATGCCGCTGACGTCTCAGAAAGAAGATCAAATTAAGCAGCATACACTTCGAGGAAGTTAGGAACTTCGTTTACCTTGCCTCCGCAGTAAAAAAGGACAATATCATCAGTATCGAAACTAAAGAATCACTCTTCCAATCACTGTTTCTTTGACTCAATTAATGGAGCCATCTATTAAGCGACTAAAAGGAATCGCCTCAGACCTGCTTTACGGCCCGGAAATTTCGATGTTCGATGTTACTGAAAGCGGATGGGGAAGCCCTAAGCCTCTTTGATAAAAAAAATTCTGAGTGCGAGTTTTGGTTCTGTTTTCATTAGAGGAGGAGATTCAACGAAGAACTTTATGGACTGAACAGCGGCTAGCGAATAGTCTTCGAATTCGAGCCATCGGGATAATTCAACAGGGGACGGCCTACGTTGAGATGTCGCACACAAGTGGAGAAGGACCACAACCGACTGGGAGTGGGCAACTGGGGGCAACGAGGGAGAGATAGTGATGCCTGCGAAGGCATACTGGATGAGGCCTTTGATTGTAGCACAATTATCTGTGGATTCTTCAGAAACTAAAACATTTCCGGCTCAGACTTAAATCGATTTTCATAAAATAAGGATTATAAGTAAGATACTGAAAACTAATTAAAAATGCAGTGTTCGGTAGATCATCGATAAGAAAGTCCGCACAAGTGGTTATGTGGTTAATTAGTTATCAATCGATCATAACTTTTACCCCCGGAAGAAAAAATAGGCAACAGGAAGCACCACAACCTCGAAAATCTTAAAGAAAAGCTGAAAGAATATGTCTCAGCGACAAGCAAAGACATGTGAACGCGCAAAGCACTCCGTGAATAAGAACTTTGCTGTCATACAAGCGATTTGGCTCAAAATAGGTTTCTGTCAGCGGTATTTGGAGCAAGAGCTCCAATGACTTACACTTTGAGGTGTTTGACGGCGTGCGGCCAATTAGATGCAACGTCAATAAAGCGCCAAACCAAAATATATGCGTATCCTACCTAAGACACAAGATACAGCAGTGGACGTCATGGATAAAGTAGACTTAATAACGGTCTTATTCATATTCTGCACTACAAAAAAAAGTGATGACCAAGCTTCGCATTTAAGGTGATGCACGAAAGTGGATCTAAATTCATTTATCATTGGCAAGCAATTTCTACTGCTTTTTGGTTCAAAGTGAATTTCGAATTTACCAAAGTTTGGTATGACTATACAAATGGAGGATACTTCTCTACATTTCTAGGAACACCTCATTTCTTTCAAATATTTCGTTATGGTTTGAAATGGAAAGAAACCACTTTTAGTTTGCAGCGAAGCCACAAGACGCAAGATACCAATTCGTTTTCTGTCATTTTCAATTCGACCAACTTTGGCGCGCAGTAATCGCCAGCTGTATCAATTAAAAATTAAACAAATTCATTACGTGATTGAATTGTTGAATACTCGTGCAATAGAAACGCAGTGCGTGCACAACCGGATCTGCAACGCAACGAAGACTCTACGGATTTCTACTGGATTTTCAACGATTTTTCCACTTTTTTTGCCATTCAATGCATTTTTATAGAATTACCTGCTCTCGATTTGGTGCTTAGTGCCCATTAATAATCGTCAAACGACCGCAGGCTCTTAGTGCGAGCTGGCTTCCACCAAACAGAAAATATCCGACTTAACCATACGACGCATATAGCTATGGCTGCGGCTGTCTTAGCCGAGGAAAGGTGAAGCCATCTTCATCTGGGCATACATCTGTTGCTGGCGGGCTGTCTCCAGTGGAGAGTGGTGGTTGTGATACGAGTTTACAAATCCAATTGAACACACGCGCCAGTTGCATCATTGAGGGCTGGTGCTGGCCGTCAATCGGCTATTGCCAATGTTGGTCAGGGGAGTTATGTCAATGCATGTTATCGGCCAAAATCGGTGCAGAGATTCTTTTGAAATACACTCTACAGATGCACATACAAAGCTGAACGCTGAATGTAAAAAAACTTAAAGCCACCATTTATGTACACCGCTCAGCCAAGAACGTCTTTGAAATACGATATTTCTTTTTCTTATTTTTGTGCGTTCGTAAATAAGTTGCGTGTGGGGATTGTGCGGCATTTTAATTACATTATTTTAAGTGGTTTGAAGAGGAATGCTTTGAGGGTTATGAACATATTTTTACCAAAATCTGGGTGACTATACCAAAAAATCCCGTTTCCTCGATACAAAAAAGACATTAGTTGTAAAACGTTAGTTCAAGTTAAACAAAATACAGACAGCCTGGAAAGAAGCTTTTAAAGTCTGGAGCGTGTCTTTACAAGTCCTAGTTCTAATTCTTTCTTTCAAAAATATTCAAAAATAACTTACGTCAAAAATTTAAAATACTAAACTAATGAATGTCAAATTTAAATAATTTATGCACAACTCTTAGCTCTTCAAAGTTTAATGTAAAATTCGGTATAACCACTGCACTACGAAATGAAATCTTCAACTGCACCGACCGATTACACTCGATGAACGTTTCTACCGCTACTGAATCTCTAAGCGCGGTTCTTTGGAAAATTTCGCGCTTCTATCCAAGCTGTGCAGTAACGGAATTCGAAAATTTGCTGACCAAGAAAATTAAATGCTACTTGCATTTGTAGATGCACGGATACTAAGTTTTTGCTCTTTCCTTTTTGTCTTTACTTCTTTTTTTCATTTTGTAAAATACCAGTTGAAGTGTATGTTGATCACTTTTGAGGACAAGCAGTGGGTACAGCCAAGGGACTTGAAAAAATTTGACACTCAACGGCATCGGTCAAGTTTCAATTATATAAACAAATTTTCTCACTAAAAGACGAGCTGAGGAAGTGAACGGTGACAGGAAGGCAGTGGGGGTCTTCTGCATTAGGTGTTCCATTAATTTGCCGGACCGGTGTGTATTGAGCCTGCTTTAGGAGGTAAATGTGTAGCGATGACGATAAACGTAAATATGTTATCCCACCGGTGAAAATTTTCATAGGGTATACTATACGTTGTTAAGGTTAAACATTTTAAGAAAAAAATTTTCCTTGGAGAAAGTTTCAGTAATTTTGTCGTTCTTTTATTTGTAAGGTGCTTAGCAAATATTTGAAATGATTCTTTGAAAATGATTCTTTCATATTTGTTGATAGATTTGTTAATATAAAGTTGTCAAATAACTTCCTTCCGCTTTTTTGATCTTCATTTAATGCTTCATAAAAAGTTTTTCAGAAATCGGATTTAGTTAAAATATGCGCCGTTTTGTTCGATAATCTATTTCCATCTAGACGGCAACTTCATCATATCCCCCTCGTAGAAGCCCCCCTCCTTACTTGCGAAGAGCTCGGACAGCCACTTTTCACAAGACTTTTTTGAGTTCAACTTCACACCACCAAGGACGTTCGCCATGGACAGGGTCTGGAGGTAATCACTTCGCGCTATGTCCTGGCAGTATGGTGGATGCGATAAAACCTCCCATCCGAGCTCCCGTAGCTTCTGGGGAGTCATCAACGAAAGTGTGTAGTCTGGCGTTTTCCGAATGGAACACTACGCCCTTCCTGTTGGCCAATTCTGGACGCCTCTGGTCGATCGCCTGCTTCAAGCGGTCCAGTTATTCGCATTAGATGGTAGAATTAAGTGTCTGGCCATATGGGAGCAGCTCATAGTTAATGATTCCCTTCCAATCCCACCAAACACACAGAAAAACCTTCTTGGCCGTCAATCCCGGCTTGGCCACTGTTTGGGACGATTCACCGGCCTTCAACCACGACCATTTTCACTTGATATTGTCGTATGTGATCCATTTTTCGTCGCCAATCACCATCCGCTTCAAAAATCGGTCGAGTCCGTTCCGTTTCCGCAGCATATCGCAGGCGTTGATTCGGTCCAGAAGGTTTTTTGCGTCAAATCATGTGGCACCCAAATATCAAGCTTTTTTTTTGTATCCAGCCTTCTGCAGATGGCTTCAAATGGTTTGGTGACTAACTTTCATCTCCTAGGCGATGTCACGAGATGCCACACGCCGGTCTACATCGACGATTCCCATGATTCGATCGGTATTCGTTGTCACAGGTCTTCCGCCGGCTGGCTTATCCATGGTGTAGTTTTCACCTGCAATGAATCGTCGAAACCATTCTTCCGCGGTTCGAAGTGATAGAGTTCTATCCCCCAAACCATTAATCTCGCGGAACG
Source organism: Eristalinus aeneus (assembly GCA_955652365.1). Taxonomy (NCBI): domain Eukaryota; kingdom Metazoa; phylum Arthropoda; class Insecta; order Diptera; family Syrphidae; genus Eristalinus; species Eristalinus aeneus. Next base: position 61,102,642 of record OY019131.1, read on the forward strand.
TTTTTTTAGCGGATTTGCCTTTAACGAAGGAAAACTTTAAAATAGCGCGAATTTCGGCGTTAGTGAACTCCTTACACGTCTATAACTGTTGAACGCAATATCCAAACTAATCATACATAGTCGTTTTGTAGGTTCTATCAAGACCATAAGAGCTTTGTGCATAGCCGGAAAATTCAAAAGACAAAAGGCCGGAAGGGGGATATTTATAATAATAATAATAATTGTTGGCGCTACAGTCCAACGGGGGACCAGGGCCTAGCTTGCTCATCAACTACTCGTGTTGTGAGCACTACTGTTCTCTCACGAGTAGAAGGGACCTACAATTTTTTGCCGACTCCGAACGGCGAAATTTGAGAAGCTTTCTTAGACAGTTATTACTCTTTGAGTGTTGTCAGCAGCTCGAAAGAGGTGGTGCCGTGAATTATTAGAAAAATTGGTGTTGGACTGGGGATCGAACCTAGACCCTTCGGCGTGTGAGCGTCACACTCTACCCACAAGAACTACGCAATTTTAATTTAATTTTTTGACACTGGAGCCACGAGAATTAACTGCGATACCTAAGGAATAATAATAAATTCTATTTTCAGCTCAACTCATAGTCAATAATAATAAGTTTTTGTGCATTTAAATTTTCATTTCATGTGTTTCTTTCAGTCTACAATGAAACTGCCTCTTCGGCAAAGCTGAGAAGAATGAAACTTCTGCAAATTAAAAAGTGTTTGTTAAAATAAATAGCAAAACAAAAAATTAAAAATATCTATAAATTAAAAACTATTTATTCATTTTTCTCAATTCATTCAATGACCCGAAAATATCGTTTTTTAGTTTTTTGCCAACTAATATAATAATTTTAGTAAATTAACTCAACATTTATTAAAATAGGATGCACCACAAAATTCTTAAAAACAAATGAAGCGTCCCATGTAAAGTATTTATTTTTCATTTCCATCGTCAGTTTGTGGTATTTTTCAGAAAATTCTTTTGCAAGACGAGCTTCTAGGCCAAAGGCACGTTTTGCTTTCGCGAGTGTGGGAATAATTTGGAACACTAAGTTCCTTGCTGAATTTTTGCTCTACTCCAGAGGAAGTGTATCAAATTAATTGAGGTTGTGACAACGTCAGTGCATTCAGAAAGGTGCGAACGGAGTGTTTTTTTTTTTGTAATATATGTATGCATTATGACTGGATTAGACGCGCCGGGAGCTGAATACTTATCCCGTAGACGATCGTAAAACATTTTGTTGAGGAGCGTCGTATGTGTAGTTCTTCCACAAATGCTCAAATTTCATTGGTGTCGTGCTACATACTCGTATAAACTTAAAGCGACTATCATTGGGAGCGAATTTATAAGCTTGGCATGTGGAGGGTGAGTATGAGCTTGAGTACAGCGCGACTTAGTTTATCAGTTGAACAGATCTTACAAATCAACGAGGTCATATGTAATACGTGCAAGGTTTAAATTAATATTATGGGAATACCATTCATAAAACAATAAGTATGGACAACTGGACAAAATATGATAGTTTAAAACACAGTGGATGTTGTAAAAATTATTCCCTTTGCAATTCAGCTTTTCCCATCGTTGACAGACTTTAGCCAAAAGCAGTTTCAGTGAAATATAAGCTAATACGTAGCCTTATCCCAACTTTAAGTTTACATTTCTGAGCCTGCTTGGTGAAGCATAAAAATTAAAAATATCTGTTATTGATTTTGCAGAGGAGCTAAATAACACACACCATCACACTCTTTCAATGCCAGTGGCTATTTCAATAACAGCGGATATTCCTGGAAGTTTTCTAAGACACAGTAAAAGCAGAAGAGCCCCCCAAATCTCAAACCCATTAAATTTGCCCATAACCGCTCCCTGTCAATCAAAATGTGCTACACGCTGCAGTCAGGGAATTACGACTTCTGGTAGAATCAGAAAAGTCCTTCGAAGTGAATGCGTGTCGTTGGCGTCAGCTTTTCTCACGCAGATGCAATTTGAATAAAAGCAGAGAAAGTGCAAGGGTTAGCACTGCCGGATTTTTGAATTTTTTTTTTAACATTGTCCCCTTGCTTCTAGGGGCTCTTTACTGTTCCTTGTCGCCCCCCAGAGAGTCAACTCCATTCAATGGTGCGGAAGTAAGTCGCAAAGAAACATAAAGATCACCATTAATCCCTGGCCCAAACCAAAGCCAAAGTATACATCCAGCTTCTTTAACACCCAGTCCGTCTCTTTTCATTTTTGTTCCAGCCTGCTACTGCTCCTGTTGCCTAGCACACTTCCCATATCCTTTCTCGCTGCACGATGCACTGATGATGCAATTGTACTCGTGCATGGATGAAAGACGATGACTCCTTGGCGCCAATGTTGATTCAAAGTGCAGTCTGATAGCGGCCATTGTGTGGCGTTGAATAAAGAGAACTTTTCTCAGTGTTCCAGGGCCGTGTCGATGTGGCGCGGAGCGATGACACTGATGCTACATACATCCTTTGAATGAAAAAAAAGTTGGAAAGCATTCTTTCTGTGTGTGACTTCTGAAAGTGCTCTCAAGGAAGAGTGCCACAGACAGAGAGGTTTGATAGTATCTATAGATTTAGAGCATCATCCCGCAGTCGAATGCAACTTTATCCACTGAAGATGCGAGTAGCTATGCAATTAACATAAAACCGAGGGGCAGGCGACGCGCAATAGTAATTACAGAATGCATCGTTGAGTGTGTTTGTCTTGGTTGGTCTCAAGAAGCCGGACAAGTTCAGCGACAACAAATCCCAGGCATTGACATTTGAAGAAAGGATCTCAACAAAATATATGCAACTGCACTTAGATAAAGAGTGGAATCGACTTCGCAAGGATAAAAGAACGTAGAAGGACTCGGATTAACGAGGACAATTTTGAAATTACACTAAGATGTGTTCTTTGGTTGCGAAATTTCCTAAGGAGGATTGTTGAAGAGATACTTTGTTGTGGCTTAACTTCTTCCGAAAGTGGTGGAGATTTCATTTCCGCTGCAGACAAAGAGCCACTAGGTCATAAAGATGTATCCAAACTAAATGACGTTTGTTTTAATTTTGTTTGAAAGTTCTCCATGGACATTTTTTTAACATTTTGACTGTTGACTGATTTTTGCTTCATGGACGCATTTTGTTGTGCTTTTTGTTGATTTTTAGTACCCACACATCAGTATTATTTAACTGACACAATGAAACTCCTTTCATCGAACACTTTTGATGGCGACGGCATTAAGTTGAGGTTTGAATTTATTATACTTCGAGCAGTTGTATTCCCGAAACCAAGGTCAAAGCGACAAATAAAATTTTTTTTTTGTTTGAGGTTGGGACACACTATACTTGTGCGCTCAGACTCAAAAACTGGTCCAAAACTCAAGAACTGGTCCACTACAAGGCAGTAACCTAAATTCAATGTTATTTCTTAAGCTTCAGAAGGAAAACCAGCAAGCGCTTCTGTAATAAAGAGCCTAGAATTACAGCTCCCACGACATAAGCACAAATGAGCAGCCACCTGACCCGAGCAAAGGGCGGTTGTTGACAGGGGAACTGCTCTGCAGTGTCTTCACCATCTCCCCAGACGTTGCATAGTGTACAGTCACTAAGCCCAACTGCGCTTAATCGAAGGTGGAGCACCCCGATTATATGCCAATATTTTGGCCTAGAAGGAAAAGCGCGGATTTCTTGCTGACATTTGGGAGCATGCACTTGGTTACCCTGCATTCTAGAGAATCATGCTATCTCTGGTTGTGCTGCCGGGAGACTTAACCGTCGACAGAAGACGCGGTCAGTCGGGCTCTGTGAATGCCTCTTTTCATCCTTACCTAGCAAGTTGATCTGCAATCTCATTCCGCATGATCCCGTGGTGTCCCGGCACCCAGACAAGTCTTAGTGATATTAATTCGCCGACCAGATTGAGGGTGTGGTTGATTGGTGAAAGCAGGAGTCACTTGTTCACTTGCGCGAAATCATCTTCCAGTAAACTTAAAATACTTTTACGACTTAAACTTCTCAAATAGTTATAGAATATGTGATAACATAAATTTTGCGGGCAATCTAAGTTAATCTAATTATTGACTAAAAGAGCCTTTCGGCGCCGTATGTTATATTTAAGTTTATTTATAAAAACTATGGCATTCTATAATAAAAACTTGGAAATCTAATCAATTATCTGCAAAAAATACAGCTAAAGCTACGCTCATTCTAATAAAAGTAACTGCCCAACTCAAATTTATACGATTATAATTACTTCTACAAGAGGGCTTCAATAAATATTTACCAAGTAATACAATTATTTTAGTGCATTCATGTAAAATTTCATATAAATGTGATTATTAATTCGCGTTTTATCTTTGGTTAAACAGAATCATAATGGCAACTGAGACGATGGTAAAAAATTGACCATCGCGCTGAAATTAAATTTCTCACTAAGCAAGGAAGAAGTCAAAAAACTATTCTTGAAGAGATGGTGGCTGTTTACCAGGGTTCCTCACCTTCATTATCAACTGTGCAAGAGTGGTCAAGTGAGTTTATGAGGGGCAGAGAGGCATTGAAGTCGAGCCCCGCTCCAGCGCCCCGGCGCCCCGGCTACTGCTTGTACGGGAGAAAGCATCAAAAAAGTCGAAAAACTTGTTCTTGAGGATGCCCAAATAAAGGTGAAAATGACGACAGAGATCACCAAGATTTCGACTGGTACAACTCACACCATTCTTCATGACCATCTTAACCTTTCAAAGGTCGGTGCAAGGTGGGTACCATGAATGCTCACAGCGCCTCAGAAAGAAGTGACAATCACATGCTGTAGAGAGCTTTTGGAGATGTAGTGAGAACGCGGACGGTGTTATGGATCGAATTGTTACTGGGGGACGAAACATGGGCTCACCACTATGACCCTGAAAGCAAACCAGAGTCCATGTAGTGGCATCAAAAAGGAACAGACCGCCCAAAGAAGTTCAAAGTCACTTCGTCTGCCGGGAAGCTCATGGTCACAGTTTTTCGGGATCTTGCTCATTGTGTACAAAAAAAAGGTGAAACCATCAACGCCACATCCTACGCTTAAAGTTTGCATAAAAGGCGTAAACTAGCAGCAAGTGTGTTGGTTCTTCATGACAACGCACCCTATTCACATGACGCGAGTTTCCAAGGCTGCTGCCCGAGATTGTGGTTTCGAAGAAATCCAACACCCACCCTACAGTCCATACCTTGCTCCTAGTGATTATTTTCTGTTTCCAGATTTGAAAAAATATCTTCATGGAATAAGATTATCGGATGATGAAGAACTCAAGTCGGCAATAAATGGGTGTTTTGCAGTAAAAGAGGAAATTTATTTTTTTGAGGGTTTAAAAAAGATGTAACAAATGCATTGATGTTAGGAGAGGTTATATTGAAAAAAAAAAACTATTTAAATTGAATTCGCATTTTCCTTCATATCGATACCGAGAATACATTGAACGGCCCTCTTAACTTCTTTTTTTACTTTTTCACTCTTTTTCTTAATTTTTATTTATTTCTGCTTTATTTTTTTTTTTTTAATTTTTATTGTTAAATTCTAGGCAATTCTAAATGTTTCTTAGTACCAAGTAGACCTAGAGGGTCAACAATGTCAGCGTTATTTGCTGACGACAACGGGGGCACCTGATGGGGTTGTAGGCACAAATAGAATCTCCGATCGCTCTAACTTTTCTTTAAGGTAGGCGCGCGCTAAAGGATTGTTTATACACTGAAGCGACCGCAATTAAGTCACAGCACGGGCCAATGGTATAGAAGAAGAGAGAGACAGGGTTTGAGTTTCAAGATCCAGTGTTTCAAGGATTATTGCTCAAAACAAGGTCATTGTATCAATTCAACCCAATCGGAAGAGTCATTGCGGGCGGAAACGCGAGCAAAACAAAACATGACGATAAGGTTTTGATAAGAATCAGTATAATCAACCCTGGCAAGACAAGTTTTAACCCGTGAAGGGAGTGGACAACAGCTGGCGTTTAGGTAGATGCGTCTACAATCCGTAGGCATATTTTGGAAGTTTATCGTAAGGCAACAAAGCCTTTGAAAAAACAGCGGTTGACCGGAAAAATGAGGAAGAGGCGACTAAATTGGGCTAAGAAACATAAGGAACGGACAATGGACAATTGGAAAAAAGTTGTTTTTCCGGATGCGAGTCACTTTGAGGCCCAAGGATACCGGATAAGTGTAGTAAGAAAAAGTTCGAAAGAAAAACTCCGACCCGGCCATATCGTTGAAGCTCTAAAATACCCTGCCAAAGTCATGTTTTGGGTCTGTTTAACATTTGCAGGCCTTGGAAGTCTAAAGTCAATAGAAGGTATGATGAACAGCACCAAATAGGCAGCTTTAACTCAAATGCTGCCTTCAACCATTCAGAGAAGACGTTTCGTAGCAAATTCAATTTTTCAACAATATCTTGCTCCATATCACACATCAAAAATAAAATAAAACTGTATTTTGCAAACCACAAAATTGATGTTCTGGATTGGCCTGATAACTCCCCTGATCTCAATCCCATTGAGAATTTGTGGGAAACTACCAAAGGAAGGCTCAGGAAGATAGACTGCACAACAAAAACTAAGCTGATTACGTCTATTATTGATATTTGGTTTCATGACGAAGAAATTAAAAATATATGCGAACGACTTGCTTCATCAATGCCAAGAAGAGTCAATGCACTTATAAAAGACAAGGGAGACTATATAAAATATTAAAATTTACCTGTGTTATTTTGTTTAATTTTAATTGTAAATAAAGTAAAATATATTGAAAATTTCCTTTGTCCCATTTAATTTGTACACAACTATATGTGCGGAATTTTTGGGGTCGTTATCTTGTTTTAAGTAATATTCAATTGATATTTCCAACTTTTTACTTTAAATTTAAGATGTCTAAGTAGGAAAACTGTTTCATTATGGACTTAATCACTTTCGCGTTTCTGACAGCCGATGGTCTCATAAATCTCCATACCATTGAACTTTCACCTTCCTGCTTCATGTTTACCCTTGTTGTCATATCATTAAACAGCGTCGGATCCAAAAACATTTAAATTTGATTCCTCCCGGGAAATCAACTTGCGCTAGACCGGGAGGGTGGGAACACACACCGCCTTGCAAATGAGAGGCTTTTTTGTCTACTAATTTTCCTACTGGGGACACATGACCTGACCTTCATGCATTTTGATATTAATAAAAATCAACAGTTTGTATCTTATGTAAAGGGTTCCTTGTATATGATTCTTGCAGATTAATTTAGATTGTCTGCCTGGGTTTAGTTGTGAATTTAACTGTCCATCGTACCAAACGAGGGTTATAGTTCTTAGAATCGTAGACTTACTTCAGCTAACACAGTTAATTTTTCAGAGGACGCTCGCTCTTCTACAATCGTACGGCGCAACAGTCCGCAGGGGACCAGGGCCTAGCTTGCTCATCAACTACTCGTGTTGTGCGCGCTTCTGTTATCTTACCCCTTCTTTGCATGACTTTTTCTTTTTAAAAAAAAAACATTAGAGTGAAGTAATTAATGCTCTAGATTAAAGAAAAAATATTTAAAAAAATCTTGGTGTAAATAAAAATATGTATTATATAAAAAAACAATATGATGGAAATTTACATCATCATGCATTATCACATATTTAGCTCAGTACTAAATAAATTAAAAAATATTCTTTACTAAATCTTCTTTATTCTGTATGATAACTTAAAAAACAAGTATTATTTTAACTTAAGCACAAATTGACGCCACATGAAATTGTGGAATAGCCTTTACATTTGGGAAATTTGCACCGGAGTGACCCACCTACTTTTGGCCAATGTTCAGCACGATCTGTTCTTATGTCTTTTGGAGGTGGTGGAGCTGGAGAACCTTTTTGATTCTAATTCTTCTTCTAGTACACTGGTACTAGGACACCCTTTTTTAGCTTCTCTGGTGGTTCCTCTGTTGCATAGCACAAAGGCCAATTCATTTCTGAATTGGCCCATTGTAAGCAAAATCTTTTTAGGTACAACTCTTTCTTCAGCATTTTTTTTTATAAACAATCCGATCAAATAGATCAAATAAATGAAAAAAATACGCAAATACCACTTTTTAGACCTCATTTTTATATGATTTCTGCCCAAAAAGCTATCCATGAGATCTACTCCTCCCATATGTTTACAGTACATTACAAGTGAAGTTACTGCATAGTGATGTAAATTTCAATCACATACTTTCGAGAAATGTATTCACAGTGTTTTGATATAAATTGTATATAAAATAACAAAAACATGAAAACAAACCTTTTTTCCACTCATTTTCACTTTTATTATATTTTATATCTCCGTTTATTTCCATAAAACAATTTAAAATCTCGCTCATTTCTTCCAGTCACAACAAACAACAAAACCTTACGATAATCAAGAACTTAGACTCGAACGAGTTCAAAAGAATTTCACGAGATATGCTTTCCGAAAGTTGTATTCCTTTGAAGATCTTCCTAATTATGTTGAAAGATGCAGAACAATTGGCTTGCAAGCCTTAAGTTTCAGGCGTAAGTCAACGTCAGCCATGTTTATTCGTGATATTATTAACTATCAATTAAATTCACCAGAATTACTTTTTCTCATAAATATATATGCTCCCAAAAGATTTCTACGGGCGAGAAACTTACTTTTTGACAAAAGGCACAGAACCAATTATGATCGCAATGAATCTATTACAAGGTGTATAAATACATTTAATGATCTTTGCAACGAATTTGATTTTAGCTTGCCACGATTCGAATTTAAAAACATGATTATTGCATCGTATTTGAATTAATATTATTTATTGAAGTAATCTGTAAGACGATAAGAGTCGGTAGATGATCCTAAGTCGCTCAGCAAACATCTGCTTTGTAAAGCCAAACTGAGAGTTAACACTTAACGTAGTGTTTTGTGTTACTCTGTGATGGATATAAAGAAAAAAAAAAAAAAAATGTCATATTCAAACAAGCTGCCGTGTTTGTTTTGTTTGTCGTGTTGATGTTTCTTGAATTTATCCATAAATCTTTTCAAAACTATGCTCTTGGCTTTTTAGTTCGCATATTCTGCCATTTCGTAGTTTTAGGCCATTAAAGGCAAAGGTTTTGGAACTAAAAGGTTCGAAAAAAAATTTCAATTAGTAATTGAAATGTTTTGTAAGTATTTTTTTTATATATTTAAGCCCATAAGTCTAAAACAAATTTTTCGACATTAGACCCTAATACGTGTACGTTAAAATTTAAATTTAATATTGTACCCTTTCTGCAATTACTTTTTAAAGACAAAACCAGAGGATCGAATACTATCAATTTCGCATTCGTTCCTCTGGTTTTGTCTTTAAAAAAGCAAAGCAGCTCACTCCTGAAATACGTTATTCTCATGAATAAAAGTACTTAGTAAGTTTTTGGCTAACGGTACACTAAGTTTATCTTGCGAAGCATGTTTTTTTTACAAATAAGTGTTCTTTTAATCAATATTACTTTCTAGTGTAAGTCATTTCATGTATCATAAAAAAAATAAAAAAATTAAAAGTCGTAAAGGTAACCGTTTTAATGCTGCGCATCTGACATAATTCCGTAATCCTTAACAACATCAATGGTTTGTGTCGATTATAGCAAATTATAAAATGATGAAAACTTTGCTTAAGATTTCAACTTTGGTTTACGAAGGTTACCTTTTATATTTCGGGATTGGGCAACCCTAGTGTTGCAATCTGGCAACTGCCAGCTCTATCGTAAAGTTTGACATTTTTGAAATTATACGTACTCAGAACGGTTTGACACACTAACGCTATTTTTGTTGTTTACAGTAACTTAAAAGATTCATCTCGACCAAAAAATATAATTAAATCGTGAAAATTTTCGAACAACTTTTTGTTAAACAATAATTACTCTTTGAATGTTGTCAGTAGCTCGAAAGGAGCGGCGCCGTGAAAAATGCGCCGTGGTCAGCTTGGAATCGAACCTGGAGCTTCAGCGTGTCCCCCCCTACTCCACGGCGGCCGCCTACATCCAAATTGTTTAATCTTAAATGCTCATACTCATATTCGTACCGGCAACTTGAAAATCTTTCGGATCATTGAAAGCGTAATAGATTGCATTTGATTACCCGAAGACTTAGAAAATCTATTGAAGTGGTGCGAAAACCACTCATTGCCCCTTTACATTGACAAAATTGCTTGTAATTTATCACTGACTAAGTACCTCAGAAAAACTAATGAAATGTGTGTTTATAAGACACGACAGTGCACTTTCAATAAATAAATAATAACACTTACTTAATGAAGGCTTGAATGAAAGAGTTGCCAACCGTACGCAAATTGTGTCGAACTAATTTTGACCCTTTTGTTTTTCATTTTGAACTAATTATTGAAGGAACAAGAATATTGAATTTTTTTGGGTAAGATATGGAAGCTCATAATTTGCTTTACTGAAATTTATGTAATTTTAGGTATTAAATTCATTAAGAATTGATTTGGTAATTGAATCGATTTATTTCCAGATTCTTCCCCCATACGTAGACTTTTGTGAAGCACTGTATGTACGTTTTAAGAAATATCTTTCCATTTAATCCCGCTGTTGTCTTTGCTTTAAGTCCCCTTTTTCCTATTGTGGGCAAAAAGAACTACTCTCTATGTTAAATTCATGTCTTAAGCCGCCTTTCAACCAAGAGTCAGTAAGCAATCTCTTAATCAGAAACGCATTTATTGTCATCCTCAGCCTTGCACTGGAACAATCTTAAATGCAAGCATTCTTTTCTAATCCCCACGGATTTCCGGTTACAAATTCCTGTGGACATTTCGCTCTATTTCACACGAACTATTACAGGTCGCCTTGAATACTTTTCATCTGAGCGGCTCAATCCCCTTTTTCGCATTGACTCCGTGCACCCATGCAACACAAATCGGACCACTCCAGCACGTAGCGCATAGCAAGAGGTTAGCTGACCCACAGCGAATGTAAGTCAAATTCTACTGCAGATATATATATCGAGTGCACACTCGAATCTCCCCTTTGTTCCAAGATCAACCTAAAGCAGTCACCAGATTTGCCTAATGGCAAACCGGACCACAAAGTCATGCACTTCCTGGCTGTATGAGCGGGGAGAATCATTCTGCTTAGACGGTCCCATCTATTGACTGCAGACAGTGTCGCAGAACTTCAACGGAGTCCACCGGCAGTTACATCTTGCCCAAGAGTATGCACATGGCACAGCCCAGCCACTGTGGCTGCGGTTAATACATCTCTCGCTTCGACTCTTGTTTACTGCCCAGGGATGGGTGACTGCTGGGGATCCATGTGTTCTCCTATAGGCTGGCCATTATGAAGTGCATCAGCTGAATGGATAGTGGATGCTGTATTCAGTGATCAGCGAGGCATTCCCATGGCTTTGTCACCTGGAAGGTCGCTGATTTGTGGCCCAATTGTCCGTCATTTGTGATTGCCACCCAGCCACACTGCTAGGGACGCGGAAATGAACATTCAGTACGAACGGTACATCTGGCAGGCGACTTCTGTTTGATTTAGGTCACCTTGCATTTTAAGTGGATAAGTGAAAGAAGTTGGAGGCACAGGAATGTGCGTGTAGCATATGTTTCACAAAGCTACAGTAGGCGATATGTAGTACTTCCATGCACACATAAATATGAGGAACGCGAAGTTAGGTCTCATACAACTATTAGGAGAGTATTTGTTGACCAAAAATCGATGCGTCAATTAAACGAGTTTCCACTCAAAAAGCATTGTTGCAATTGTGGCAACAAAAAGCCTAGACAACTTGTAATGAGGCTTGCCAGCTTACCAGCTTAATTTACTGGTGTGGAATGATTAACGATGAGCTAAACTTTCCAAGCAAATTATTGTGTTATTGTCTTGAAGTCTAATGAATCGTAACGATATGTCCGAGACGTCGATATTATGTGTCCCTCCTTGATGACAACTACGGTATACCGGTATGAAGTGTGCGTCAAGATACAAATGTATTGATAGGGAAGATTGGTTGTGAACGAGCCCTTATTTTTTTTTTGTTTGTTTGCTATGGCATCTGTGAGAAATATTTAGTATACATCAAGTCATTGAACAGACAACATCATATTTTGTCATCGTGTTAAAAATGTCGAATTTTTCACCAGAAAGTGATGATTTGCGGAAAGCATTAATTTTTTGCTTTCATTTGAAGAAAAGTTCTGCAGAGTCGCATCGAATGCTCGTCGAGGCATATGGTGATCATGCTCGATCAGAAGCAACATGCAAAAGATGGTTTTAATGGTTTAGAAATAATGATTTTGATGTGAGAAATGAAGAGCGTGGAAGACCACCAAAAAAGTTTGAAGACGCCGAATTGCAAACGATATTGGATGGAGATGACACTTTGAGTCAAAAGCAAATGGCAGCAATGTTAAATGTTGCACAACAAACAATTTCTGACCGTTTAAAAGCTATGGGAAAGATCCGAAAGTGTGGAAAATGGGTGCCACATGAATTGAATGAAAGACAGATGGAAAACCGAAAAAACACTTGTGAAATTTTGAAAATCGGTTTTGCATCGGATTGTTACTGGCGATGAAAAATGGATTTATTTTAAGAATCCTAAACAGAAAAAATCATGGGTTAATCTGGGACAACCATCAACATCGACTGTAAAACCAGATCGATTCGGCAAGAAGGCAATGCTGTGTGTTTGGTGGGACCAGAAAGGTGTGCTGTACCACGAGCTCCTAAAACCTGGTGAAACCGTTAATACTGATCGCTACCGACAACAAATGATCAATTAAAACCATGCATTGATCGAGAAACGACCAGAATGGGCCAGAAGACATGGCAAGGTAATTTTGCTCCATGACAATGCACCTGCACACAAAGCAAAACCGGTTCAGGATACAATCAAAACACATGGCTGGGAGCAGCTACCCCACCCGGCGTATTCACCAGACTTGGCTCCTTCCGACTACCATTTGTTTTCATCGATGGGACACGCATTGGCTGAGCAGCACTTTCATTCGTACGAGGAGGTCGAAAATTGGATGTCTGATTGGTTTGCTTTAAAAGACGAACAATTTTACTGGCGTGGTATTCACAAATTGCCAGAAAGGTGGTCAAAATGTGTAAAAAACAATGGCCAATACTTTGAATAAAATGTTTTTACTTTTCCATTAATAGTGTTTTATTTACAAAAAAAAAAACTTATTTCATACCGCTACACGATATACTTCGTTTTGCGCTCTTTGACCGATTAACCCATTTTAGCCGCTTCCGCGTTTATGACAGCCCGCTTTGTTCGCCCAATCACGTCAATGTTAACGGAATTTTCGACTATCATTGCCCAAGTTGGATGAAAAATTCTGCCTAACAAGGGGATTTGTCTGTTTAGGAGTCAACATTATCAGTACAGACTGCGACTCTACTACTTGTTGTCCATTTTGGTCTCGGCAGGCTTCGATCCGAACTTTGTAACCTCCAGATAGCTGTTTTACCTATGTTGCATGATTATTTGTATTTTTGTGTGTCTTCATGACGAAAGTAATGAAATTTAAGGTTATAAATAAGCCAAGAAAATTTAGATGCATTCAAATATCGGACGGATTTGTTATTGTCAATTCCTATTTCATAATGTGAATATCTTCTTAACTAGTTAGCAACAGCGAGTTGTAAACTGTCAATGAATTAAGCAATGTCAAATAAATCTTTCCTTTTTTGTTCCAACCACGAAAGCGACAACACGTTTTATTTGTACTCGAGGAATATTAAAGAACAGGATTCTTACTCGTATATAATAAACTTAAGCATACTTCAAAGCAATCACTTTAAAATTTTACGTATGTAGTTGAATGTGGGTCAATTCAAGTATTTATCTGTGCAGAATTTTGCGGGGAACTGATTAGGGTTGATAACGGTAAATAGTCAGTAGTATTTCAAAAAAATTTATTCTAGGAACTGGCTTTAGAAAAATGTGCATTTGAATCAATTTAAAAATATTGGTTTTAATGATCTGTTTCTTTCTATTGAAAGAATTCTGTCATGTTCACTAAGCGATTAAATAAAATTTATTGGGATGCTTGTTAGCTAAAGTCTTGTCTTTAAAATGTTTGTTCAATTCGAAAATTCCAAAGATTCTGACTTCTTCGAATTCACTCGATTGAAGCTTGGTTACACATGATGAGGAAGAAAATAACGTCATGTAGCCGAAACGCAGAAGATTATGGGGAAAGGAGAGCAAAAATTGAGCAAATTTGCATTTATTTAAATGAAGAAAATTAAATTTGTGCTATAATACCATAAGTCGAAGAAGCTTCAGTGTGGTATTTTACTGGATACTGTTTCTTCAAGACTCTTAGCAAAAAGAAAAGTGTTTCTTTGAAATGTATTGAAGCTGTTTCGAAAACCAAAGAAATTTTTAATTTAACAGAAGCATCTACCATATGTACGTAAATATAAATCAATCTTATCATTCAACTTAAATACTTTGCATTTCTATCAGGGAGTTATGGAGTAAACTTACAGAAATTAACACCACTTTATCACATTTGTTTGTGTCTTATTACCCCCACCCTACAAAATATTAATTTAGAGAAACAAGTGAAACAATATCAAACGTTTTTTTCCAGTTTCCTTAGTTTTGTCCGCACAGAAAAGTATGTTCTATTATGTTTTTTTTGTTATAATTAAATTGTTAATGAAGTTCCAATACGATTTTGTTTTCTTGTTTTTAACAGTTTTAATCGGGAAAATAAATTTAGTATAATGAATTTTATAAAGTTGCCTTTTGTTATTTTTACCTGTGTCCAAATATTTCATTCTTTTCAGTTTCCTTACTTTTGTCGGACATTGTATGTAGAGTCAAATGCTTTTCCGTTGTGGAGGATTCATTTTACAATTTTGTACGTTCCCGGAAACGGGAGACATGATTTACAGGAGTAAAAAGTAATCTAACTGGCATTTGGGCTAGCTAAGGAGGATTTAAAATTGTCTTTCATTTAGTTTTCTTATGAAAAACCTAAGGTGACTGTCTGATAAATTTTAATGAAATCGAACCATTAGCCCTAAACTTGAAAATCTATCATTTCAGCAAGGTAAGCCGATTCAGCAAATCTTGACGAAAATATTAAAAGAGAGCAGAAACAAATTGTATCTACTTTTTATTACGCATTTATTACGCATGGTTGTGTTGTACCATACGAAGCTAAACTTCGTACGTATTATATTATGAGGGTTGTCCTTTACATTTCGGAATTAGAGAACAATCATAAATATTAATCATCGAAAATAGCTTTATTGTTTTTCAAAATATTCCTCAATAAGATCTATACACTTTTGCATGCGTTTGAAAAAATTGTCGAAGCACTTTTGCCACTCTGATTGAGGTATCTCCAAAACATGCATTCTGAACGCATCAACCGATTCTGCAGATGTCGAAAAACGTTGACCTCCCATTTTATTTTTAACGTACGGGAATAAAAAGAAGTCATTCGGTGCCAAGTCAGGACTATACGTCGGATGCCTCATCAAATCGATGTTTTGAGTGCTCCAAAATGCAGTTGTTTGAGCCGATGTGTGAGAGCTCGCATTGTTGAGGTGAAAAGTGATCCGCCTTCGGCGGTTGGTTTTCCTGATTTCTTGGAAGACAACTAGCAAACAAATGGTTGTGTACCACTCAGAATTGACTGTTCTGGGTTGTTCTAGTGGTACGGTTGTGACATGTCCAGTTTTTCAAAAAAAAAAAAAAACAGGCGACATTTGCTTTGAAGTGCTTCATGCGAGAGCAACTTATGTTGGATTTGGCTCAATTTGAAACACCCATACAGTCGTCTGTTGTTTACTTTCGGGCTCATACGTGTAAATCCACGATTCATCACCTGTAACGATGTCATAGACGTGTATTCGTATTTTTGGAGCATTTCTTTCGACCAATCTACAAGAGCCTTTTCTTGAGCGAGTGACAAATTGTGTGGGACCCAACGCCAACAAATTTTTTTGACGGTCAAATGTTCATGCAATATTGAATTTATGCTGGTCACACTAATGCCTAAGGTTGTCTCTATCTCACGATAGGTCACTTGACGATCTTGCAATATCAGTTCAATGGCTTCCGGAAACACAACTGATTTTGGACGACCTTTACGAAATTCGTCTTGGAGTGAACTACGACCTCGGTTCAATTCACCATACCATCGATAAACACTGGTCCTTGATGGAGCTTCATCGCCAAAAATTTAATTAAGTTCATCGATGCACTGTTGTTGAGTTAATCCACGTCGAAAGTTGTAAAAAAAAATCGCACGAAAATTTTTACGATTTAATTCCATTTTTTGGCCGAAATGAACCTTTTAAGTTACTGTAAACAACACAAGAGAGGCATGTTGGTTGAAGCCCAGGTCCACCCCGGACTGTAGCGCCACGAGAAGAAGAAGAAGAAGTAAACAACACAAATAGCGCTCGTGTGTGAAAACGTTCTGAGTACGTATAACCTCAAAAATGTCAAACTTTACGATAGAGCTGGCAGTTGCCAGTTTGCAACACTAGGGTTGCCCAATCCCGAAATATAAAAGGTAACTTTGTTTTATTTGCTGTTATTCTGTTGCTTTAGTTACAGAGATCCTTCAAAAAGGACTGCCTCTCACTGAAAGCGATTTGCTTCCTAATGATTAAGAGACAAAATTTGCCAGTATTGACATGAACAAATCGAGCTTTTTCAGTTTCATACGAGGAGACAAATCTTTAGAATACGTCGGGTGGTGTACGAGTATGTCATTCTTTTCTATGGCGGTGAGACATCTGTGTATACATAGAAAATATTGGAGGAGTGTGTGATGTCGATCGCAATGTGATCAATTTGATTGACGGTTGATTGATCAGGGGATTGCCAGGTTTCTTATGGATGTTCATGAGTGTGAACCGGGTGCTAGCCTCAAAGAGGTTTCGCCGCGAGGAGAAGTCCAACAGCCTAAGTACGTTGCCGGATGCGTTGTCATGCACGCTGTGTCTCCCGATGACTCAAGGAAAGAAAAGATGTACTCTTTTCCCAATTAAGTGTTGAAATCTAATAGAACGATCTTTGCGTCACAGCTGGGACATTTTGTCTGCGTCTGCCTCAAAAAAGAAATCCGCTTCCGAATAAGCTGTGTCTTCTCTCTCTTAAGCAATCACTGTGGAAGAAATTTCGGTTTCTTATCGTTCATTTCCTGGATGGCGGTGATGTTTGCTATATACGAGGGGCGTTCAATATATTCTCGGTATCGATATAAAGGAAAATACGAATTCAATTTAAATTCTTTTTATTTTTCAATATATTCTCCCCTAATATTTATGCATTTACTACATCTTGAGATAAGCTTTACCGTCAAAAAAATAAATTTTCTCTTTCTCTGCAAAATACCCATTTATTGCCGACTTAAGTTCTTCATCATTCGAAAATCTTTTTCCATGAAGGCATTTTTTCAAATCCGGAAACAGGAAATAATCACTAGGAGCAAGGTATGGACTGTAGGGTGGGTGTTGGATTTCTTCCAAGGCACAATCTCGCGCAGCAGCCTTGGAAACTCGCGCCGTGTGAACAGGAGCGTTGTCATGAAGAAGCAACACACCCGCTGCTAGTTTACCCCGTTTATGCAAACTGGAAGCGTTGATGGTTTCACCTTTTTTTTTTTGTACTCAATGAGCAAGAGTCCCTTTGAGTCCCATAAAACTGTGGCCATGAGCTTCCCGGCAGACGGAGTGACTTTGAACTTCTTCGGGTGGTCTGTTCCTTTTTGATGCCACTGCATGGACTCTGGTTTGCTTTCAGGATCATAGTGGTGAACCCATGTTTCGTTCCCAGTAACAATTTGATCCATAACACCGTCCGCGTTCTCACTACACATCCCCAAAAGTTCTCTATAAAATCTCTACAGCAGCGATTCTCACTTTTTTCTGAGGCGCTGTGAGCATTCGTGCCACCCACCTTTCACTGACCTTTGAAAGGTTAAGATGGTCATGAAGAATGGTGTGAATGGTACCAGTTGAAAGCTTGGTGATCTCTGCCATCATTTTCACATTTATTCGGGGATCCTCAAGAACAAGTTTTTCGACATCTTTGATAATTTCTCCCGTACAAGCAGTAGCCGGGGCGCAGGGGCGAGGCTCGACTTCAATGCCTCTCTGCCTCTCTGCCTCTCTGCCTCTCATGAACTCACTTGACCACTCTTAGCACAGTTGATAATGAAGGTGCGGAATCCTGGTAAACTGCCACCATCTCTTCATGAATAGTTTTTTGACTTCTTCCTTGCTTAGTGAGAAATTTAATTATAGCCCGATGCTCAATTTTCACCATTATAGTCTCAGTTGCCGTTATGATTCTGTTTAACTAAAGATAAAACGGGAATTAATAATCACATTTATATGAAATTTTACATGAATGCACCAAAATAATAGTATTACTTGATGAATGTCAATTTTTACATATAACCACAGCTTCATCCCGATAACGGGAATATATTGCACGCCCCTCGTAGCACTCCAGGGCATCCGAACAACTTCGGTTGAGGTGGTCTGTTAGGAGACTTCACATTTTACACGCAGAGCTGAATATCGTTGTCCTTAAATCATTTGCTGAAAAGTTATAAGAAAAACATAGCCCACCCTAAAGCAGAGGAAACTGTAGTCAAAATAAGATTTAATGCAACAAATCATAGACTTGAGAAAGTTCTGCAGCATATCCTGTCGCTCCACTGCAAGGCAACATACGCTCAACGTTGTGTACCTCATAAGTAAATTCAACGAGTTGAGTACAGTTTCGTTACAAGCATTGTAAAGTAGGCATGAATGCTCTCCACCAAGCTTTATCGTTGTCTGCGAATCCTACCCGCACATGGCCCACATTTATTCGCGATGAGGCCACGTATCCCCGATCATGTCCATGAACTTTTTTTTGACAAAATTACCTCGAAAAAGTCTCATTATCAACATCTGTGGTTAAGTTACGTTAACTCTGTGCAATTGTGGTTGCGAAAGGTGGCCAAAAGAATTACCTGGCCCAGCATGAAAATAAAAGTTTTTCACGTCATACTCACCCAAGGTACCCAATTCGCATGTGTTACAGTCGGGAAAATATGGTCTCGCTCTTAAAGGATGTGTAATCAGGATGTTACGAACTGCCCATCCACCCTTTCAAGCACATGTGAAAATAAGATAAGTGTGGGTGCAGCGAGCACTAAAAAAAGGATTGGCGTGAAAGTGAGTAATCAAATTGAACTGAATTATAAATGGGACAGTTGTCAGGCTTGCAACAAGATAAAGAATTAGAACAATTTGAAAGAACATAACGTTTCACGGCTGGCACACCCACTCCCTGACCTCAATTCGAACATATAATGTGCTTTCTATCACTCCCACCGCTCTACACTTTAATTGGAGGCCATTGACGAGCCCGTAATTAACACGAGCAATCGGAAGTGACCGTAAAATCATTGTTAGTGCACATTCCAAATGGACATAGGCAGAAACCTGCAGCCACCCAAATAAAATGAAGGTCCGACTGACCTGGCCCAATCATCAATAAACGAGCTTACTCTCCCGCACCCACCGCAGATCAATTCATTAAAGTCCTTTCAATCCCACCGTGAACACCACCTCAACTTCGGGGCGCACGCAAACGGATACACTTAACTTCCACTTTGGTGACCCCGCTCCTCCCTCCCCGAGCCCGTGAGCAAAGCGAAAGAAGAAAAAAGAAAACAAAATTGGGGTAACCCACTTTCGCTGCGGTGCCTTTTCAGGCATCCGGTTGAGGAATACCAAGGGTGTGTCCAGGACATATACTATTTCCGCTCGGGAACGAACTAAAGGCAGGTTTTTGCGGGGAAATCCCAGCAACCAGCGACCCATTTTCAGTCAATAGCAATTTTCTTAATTTGGCAAAAGTTTACTTTTCAGCTCAGACAGCCACCCACGCCGCGTAGGCTCGACGACGGTGATTTAAAAAACGAAAGTTGTACTATGGTTTGGTGGAAAAGTTTTCGGGTCGGAAAGACTAAGTATATGCGCATAGAATTGTGTCGGGATTAGATGGAGGATTAGGTGACTCCCGCTCTGCCTGCCATAAAAGTAGCTTAGTCTGTAAACCTCTTTACTGCCACCGCCACCGCCAGGGCATGCCAGATTGAATTTCCGTGAACTTGGATTTAGGAGAGTTTGTGGTTAAATTGTGCGTTTAGGAAATCTCCCTCGAAAGTTTCTTGTTCGCATTTCTCGAGTAGTTTTTCACGACATGGTTCAAAGAATGAGAGATATATGCCACTTAGACATTTACCATGGTAGGGATTATACATCATTGTGCTCTTATTTCATCAACCGTGGGGCGCTTGTGTTTTGTCTGCAGCAGAACTTTTCTGTAACTTTAAGTTGGACGAGATTTTGGAACAGGATCCCGAATAACATAGTCCATTCTGCATCACCTATATTATGGGAATGTACAAAAAATTGTTTAGTGGTGAGTAATATGCCCCCAAGTAAGGAAGCTTAATTAAGCCTTTTTTAAATCGTACGTCCTTGTGCGTCCAAATGATATGACTGGATTTAGGAATCACATAATTTTCATTTGACTTATTGCCGAAGTACTAAAGGCGTTATTCACGATTCTGTAAAAAACAGACCCTGAGGTATAAGGCTGTTAAGACCACATTGTCCTGTCTGCTTTGTTCTTGCACGAGAAGAGAGTCTTACTTCCTCATCTTCAATCCTTCTGTAAAGGCAAGCCACTTCCTTCAGAGAAACGAATAAGTTTTTCGAATTTTAGTATATAAATCACTTCAGCAAGATAAGTATTTTAAGACAATGGAGTACTTGACCATGCGCACGGAAGATTCAATATCTTCCAGTCATAAGGGTAGGTTATATCTTGGCACAGTTGTACGTTGTTTCATGATCTCTAGCAGGATGTAATAGTTTTTGAGACATATTCTTCTTTGTGCGGCGCTAGAGTCCGGGGTGGACCTTGGCCTTTATCATCCAGTAGGATCTCTCGACAGCTGGCTCCAAACGCGCACTCCAAGTTGATTAAGGTCTTTCTCTAATTGAATGTCCCATCTCAACACTGGTCGTCCCCTGTTACCTTGTCGCAATGGATCGGATTATATGAGTCTTCAGGCTGGAGTTGTGGTGTCTATAGGCTCTTCATGGCCTAGCTATCTTAAGCATTACACCGGAAGACACTTGTCCAGGCGCATGTCGCCGTACAGCCTATCAAATTTTTCGTTAAATTTTTTTCTTTAATGCCCTCATTAACGGACAATAGCAATACTTGAAGCTGTATCAGCAATAAACTTCCATTTCAATATCGAAAGTTTAACATAGAATATCAGATCCCGGATGGAGTTATCTAGAATTGTCGCCGCACAAGACAATCTACGAATATTTATCCACTGCCGTGGTACCACAATATACATTAAGTTTTAAATATTAACATCTTTATGGATGAATTATAATCAATAAAAATTTATTTATATTTGAGAAAAAACAGTATTTGTGACTACTAATGCACGGGGAAAATAAAGCGGCGTCGATAGTTTTTCGATAAAATACTACAATAAGTCTCATCCAACCATATATAATATTTTTCTTACATTATTATATTTTCTAATAAATATCTTACAAGTATTGTTTTTGCATCAAATGCATAGAACATATAAATAGGTCTAATCCAATTGATTTCTGTACAAAAATTCGTAGTTGAGTACGTTGGGCAAAAATCTCTCTAACATATAGTAACTCTACCGAAACTTGTAAAACGGCTTTTCGTAGAAATTCGTTTTTCGTTTTCTCGGGCAAATTCGTAGTCATTCGTAGCAATTCAGAGCAATTGGAACGAACCTAATATCTTTACGTTACTCATTGTCATCCCTGAAAACAGCCGCTGTAAGAATTTGACTGACACATAATTCGATGTCAGTGGATTGTCACGAAAATCTGGCAAAAGTAACAAAATCGTTCCATTAATCAACTAAATAAGTTCATTTGTTTTCCTGCTTAATTGTTGCATTTGGTAATAGTTTATATTTCAACTTATAAGTATCTCATCCAATATTTATTATCATTGTCTCATTGTCCCAATACTGTGTGTGAAATGAACAAAATTGTCCGCACTTATGTAACGTGGAGGTTAACTTTGTCACAACAAAACAATGTTTGTCATTTATCAGGTCCAGTCTCATATTTTTTCCCTTTTGTGCATAGTTCTTCATTATGGGTGGACATGGGCATGGACATGGTGAACCCTACAAAGTCCCCGACCCTTCGATTTACAAAATCGAAGCACCCCAGCTGGTGGAAGTTCAAACAGCTTTGGCTAGATTGGGCCTAAAGGATCCATGGCTAAGGTATGTGCACCTTTCCCATCTCAAGTAAAGTTTCTAAAGTGAAATTTTGAAATAGGAACGAAGCGTGGCGTTACGACCCAAAGCATGGCACACATGCCTACCGAGCTAGAGTGTTCTTTTTGCGGGGCTTTGTCTTCGGACTAGCGGCTGCCGTAGTTACCGCTGGTCTTGAATACGCCTCCCATCAGGACAAGGGGCACGGTGAACACGGCGAGCACCATTAGATTATTAAAAGAAATACATTCGTGATACACATGTCAGCGAAAACTACTGTTTAATGATAAAATATACGCAAAGGGGATATCCAGTTGAAAGTGTTTTTTTTAGTTGAGGCGGGGTTTTAGCTCCTCGTAGCAGGGCCTGAGAAAGATGGAGGGTTTCTTTGCAGCGTTGAAGTACTCATGACCCTTCGACCAGTCATAACCCACGGCGTAGGCAAAGATCTGTCCGTTTGCGTTGAAACCACACTTGGTTATCGACTGATCCATCATCTCGGAAGATTTCAGTTTCGTACGGGCGTCTTTGTCCCAGAAACTAAACGTGCCATCAGATCCTACTGTTACAAGGGTGCCGTGCACTGGATGGAATGCAATGTCGTTGACCGCGTAGATATCCTGATATCCGGCAGTGCCCGTCATCCGATGACACTTGAAAGTGAAGTTGTCCTTTGGATTAATAGGGTTTACGTACTGAATGGCCACACGTCCTTCAATACTTCCGAGGGCGTATCCTGCGAATGAAATCCATGAGAATCTATAGCTAACTAGGAACCTGATGATGACTGACCTGTCGGTGCCTTCTTTTTGTCCCTGAAAATTGAGATGGTTCTGTGTTGGTATTTCAACGGACTCTCCTGTCGCTTGAATTCTGTGGGCTTCTGATCCAGCGAATAGACAATCAATGTACGCCCGGCAGTACCTACCACCGCCATGGGGTAGTCAACATCGGCGCAGTAACAACGCTCTGGGAGATTGATAACCATAAGGGGGTTTGGACTTCGCGTATCCCAAAACTAAAATTGTAAGGCGTTAGTTTGAAATGCAGAAGCAATGGCAACTATATTACCTTTAAAGTCTTGTCCCAGGACCCAGTCATAAGACACGTGTAAGCAGATCCCTTTACCCAGTGACAGGTTTTTACTGGAGCATCATGCGCTGCAACTTGTAGCACCTGGTCTGAGCCCAAATCCCAACATTTGACTTGTTTGTCACACGAAGCCATGAACACTTTTGTTCCGTCGTCAGACCAGCATACATCCAAAGCCGGCCCACCCAGTGTTTTCATCGATTTTGGGACGGTTTTCCCTGTGTGTTCAACTTCCCAGCATCGTACCTAAAAATAAATTTCTCGTGAAACTAAATATGTGCAACCGTCGTGCGCTGCAACTCTACACTACTGTCCCAGCTGCCGGCAATAAGAAAGTTCTGTTGCAAAGTTGGAGGGCTGAACTCTAGTGCTGAAACTGAATCTTCCGGTGGCGAAACCACCTCAAAGTCTTTCATCGGATTTGGAGTTGATGTTGTGGTCGTGGCTCCGAATGTATTCCCACCACCTATAGTAGAAGTCCCAAACATGCTCTTCACTTAATATCGACTGCTTTTATGAATTCGTTACAGAAGTTTGCGAAATTCTCTTTTGCCGCTCGAATCTTTGGCGGGTTAGAAATTAAATATTCGCCCGGTATATGTGACTTAGATGTTCAGCGAAAGGCTATAAATAAATACTCCTTAATTTACTGTGAGTATAAACGATTTCCCACTTATTTACAATCACAATTTAAACAAATCATTAAATTTCGAATGTATATTAGTTTTTTCTTCCGTATTGTTTGACATTTGTCGCAGCATGGAAGAAGCAAAATTTGTTGATGATCTACCGTGACATCTGGTTGTGGAAAATAGTTCAAATTTACTAGTTGTACAGCGGATGTTTTGTGAAATGTGATAAGAATTATAGCAAGTTATATTGGGCTTTCAAATTGATGTTCGTATTATTAAGAGTTGGTACAAATAAAGAAAAGTAAAAATGGTCTAACTGCTTATGTGCCTTAAAATAGAATATCGTACGAATTTCTTAGCTGAGCTGATTGGAGAGTAGACTATGGGGTTAGTAGATTCTGTGTTGGAGTTGTTCCTTTTAATTTCCAATAATACCCAAATGTAAATAGACGTTTTCAAGTCTTTGACGAATATTGTGTTATTAAATTTGTATTCTTGTGATTTCAAGACTGTACAAAATGTGAGAGGGAAGGCATTCAACTTCGTGAAAGTGAAAGTTTGCCTGGTTTTTGACTGTTCTGCGGGACATACTTTTGTAGTGTAAAATAAATCTTAGTTTAATAACGTTTAAAATTATGTTTTTGTTTAAAAAATTGGACATATTTCAGACATTTTCCTTTTTTGTATCCGATTTTACTTGTGAACCACCGTGTGTATCTGATTTTGGACGAAACAATTTTGAATTTATATACACTCAATTCTCTTTTTATGCGGTAGATACGTTCCAAAACTAACCGCACAAAAAAAATCGCATAAAAAAATACACTAATGTAGTGTAAAAGAAGGAATGTGTTCCATTATTTTCAAAAACGCATAAAACCAAAAAATCATATATAAAAAACATATTAATTACATTATATAATTAGGGTTACGTTCCAAAATTTTTTAAAAGTTAATAGGACCAAAAAATCTCAAAGAAAAGTCGATATCAACTAATAAAAAATGAGGATACCTGAGAATTTTTGAGCAGAGTATAAAGTGATAATTCATTCTTACACAAATAGCATTGAGCATATGTAACTATTGTTTGCTTGCTCTGTATAGAAGAAATATTTAAAAAGGGGAATCCCATACAAAATACTATAGAAAAACAACGCATAACTTCAAAATCTTGTACAAAAAATTCAGAATTAGATTCTCAGGAAAAATCGCATAACTTCAAAACCGCATAAAAAAAATTCGCATAAAAAGAGAATTGAGTGTATATTTTCTGGAAGGAAAAGACATGACATTCTTTCAGCAAGAAATCGAAAATAATCTGATACAATAGGTCTTGGTGATACGATCTGAACTTCTGTATTATTCTGCCGCGTGAAAAAGAAGTTTTTGTTTTTATTAATAATCTAAGGATGCTATCTCATCATATTTCACCAAAGTTAAATTGCCGAGTTAAAGCCGGAAAAGTTGATGCCAAGGCAGAAAAAAAATTGCACGTAGTTGTGTTTGTGCCATAGTGTTGAAAGGGATGTGCTAGCTGAAATTATGTCTGTTCCAATTCAGTTATATATAGAAATTTGTAGTTGAGTAGTTTGGGTAAAATAATCTCTCCTGGGGAGAGTAATTTTGCCAAAAATTTATGAAACGACATTTCGTAGAACATGGCAGAATTAACGAACCGCCGAAAAATTAAATGTAAATAGTTATCAGATATATAGCACCGTGCAAAATAATACCACCATGTTCGACTTTGTCACTATTTTGCTAATACTTTTTTTACCGTCATACAAACACATTATATATACTGCTCAATATCCTTAGCATATCAGTAATAAAGCCAGTATTAAGAACAAAATAGTACAACAAAGCCATAATATAATAATAATAAAACCATCGAGAAAAGAAAAAAGTGCATTGTGAACTTAGAAAATACCCGTTATTCGGAGTGTGCAACATAATAGCACCAAGTACAAAAATTCATAAATATGAAGTAAAAGCCAATGTAATAGTGAAGATTTTTTTCGGTTTGTTTTCTTTTCACTGGGTTAGTAGTTGGTCCTATAATCTTTTTTTTAAGTACAGCATCACAACGTCGTGGCATGGAGTCGATTAAGGCCTGATATCGCTGAACAGGGATATTCTTCCACGCAACCTGCACAACATCCCATAGCTGTTATTTTTTATTTCTAGGTTTTTCTTTATGTACAGCTTTCTTCACATCTGTCCAAAGGTTTTCAATGTAATGAAACGGCCACTCCATAACTTGAACTCCATTTTTTTGAAATAATACTTTGACCATTTTTTTTTTGTGGTCGCCGTGGCATAGTGGGTAGAGTGCGACGCTCACACGCCTAGGGGTCTATGTTCGACTCCCAGCTCAACACCAAGTTTACGAATTTTTCACGGCACCACCTCTTTCGAGCTGTTGACAACACTCAAAGAGTAATAACTGTCTAAGAAAGCTTCTCAAATATCGCCGTTCGGAGTCGGCAAAAAAAAACTGTAGGTCCCTTCTACTCGTGAGAGAACAGTAGCGCGCCCAACACGAGTGGTTGATGAGCAAGCTAGGCCCTGGTCCGCCTTTGGACTGTAGCGCTATCATTATGTTTACTACCTATTATTAAGAAAAATTTTAAGAAAAAAACTAAATAACTGAACCCTTTTTTTTTGAGTGAAAACTTATGAGCTAACTTACATACTACCTTAAAATAACTTAAAACTACCTTAATTGAACATTCACACATATATACATGCGTGTATAATACTATACGCCCATATATACATGCGTGCACCTAACCTATGTACATTTGTATACACATGAGTACACTCAATGTACTCATATTTTTTGTTTGTTTGTTTGTTATATATACAAAACGTATAACTATCTTACACTAAGTCTGTAAGTCGGCCATAGGTAGCTGGATCACGTCCGCTGCAAGACCGACTACTCCCTGTGCTACCCATTCTACCCCGAGTCTAAAGGGTTCGACGAGGGAGTTCCCTCTCTTAGGCACCAAAACTTTCGATGTTGTAACGCAACATCTCTCATATCCCGACTCGACACCGCCATACTAAAGCGAAGGAGATCTTCCTCAGCTCGTTGTGCGACGGAATGGTCGTAGTTAAGTCGCCCATCCACAGTTGAACGGGCGATGTGAAAGAGGAGCAGTACCCCATTTATGTCTTGTATAAGACCATGCCTATCAAAATAGAGAAATGCTTCTGGGGGGACGAAGCCAGTTTGACGTACCCTTTCGTGGTACTGTGGGTTGGGGTAGTACGCCCCAGATATCAAGTTATTAAACGAGTTCATCGCTCTCGCAGTGTGACGAATCAACTCGAATCAACTTCACCATGAAATTGTCCACTCGTATCAGTTTCGCCCTGTTGTATAAGACCTCATTGGGGTAGAATTTTATGTACTGGGACTCTGGTGTTCTGTAGAGGCGAAGGCAAGCCCTAAGACAAGCCATCTCAAATACCCGAATCGTTACTTTATTATATGTAAAGTAAACTCTATGTTAGGTTTCCTTAAAAGAATATCAAGTGTCTTTAAGGATCCCTATACACTTAAGTCAATTTTCTCATCACTGGTACTCCCTATATAAGAGTATTCATGTGTAATTTGGACACCATATTATGAGAATAGCGTATTTAGAATTGAAAGAATTCAAAAAAGATTCACTCGTTTTGCTCTCAGAAATTTGAGGTGGTCTGACGGTTTACCCGAATATACAGCAAGATGTGCTCTTTTGGGCTTAAAAAGTCTTAAAAGTAGAAGACAAGTTCAATGTGTTTTACTTATCAAAGACATTTTAGGTTGCAATAAAAAATCTGAAGAGCTACTCGCCTTAATTTCTTTGTACGTCTCAGACGTAAGTTTAAGACTTAGAGATGAACTTTTCTATCACCCCATTCCACAATACGAATTCTGGTCAAAATAATCCAATTAGTCGGTCTTTAATGTTATTTAATTCTGTTTCGTCTGTAGTTGACACTTCAATGAGCAGAGACTCTTTTAAAATTATTATCAAAAACATCTTTCACAATCGATCCAATTAAATTCATAAATTTATGGAATCTGAATCTATATAGAATTATTTTTCTTACTTTGTTTTTTTTTTGTTAAGAAACCAAATATTGTAATCAGCAGATTGTAAATCCATTGATGAATAAATAAATAAATAAATAAATAAATAAATAAACAAATATGTATTATTATATGTTTTGTTATATCATTTAGTAAATGAATAAACACTACAAATTATTAAGAAATGTCCTGAAAGTTTTTTGTTGTTTTAATGTTATATTCATTATATTTTGAAAACTATAGGTGTGACAATACTTTTTTCCATGTGTGTATTCGTCCGTCCGTTGCATTTCTGCAACGGAACCTTTTTTAATGCCAAGATTCATTTTTTTTCTAATCTTGTTTATGGGTTTTGACTGATGTAATACAAATAATGTGCAATAAATTTGAGGCTCCTGCCTGTCCAAAGGAAAAAGTAATTGGCATAATAGTGACAAAGTCGAACATGGTGCTATTATTTTGCACAGTGCTGTATTACACCAAAAAAATCTTTTTAATTTCGAAACGAAAACTGCGAGCAGAGGTATTATTTTTACCGCCGCGCGAAAGGGATTTTGGCACAATATGGCTTCTTAAAAACACGTTAAAATTTGTGTGCCACACATATACAAAACAGACGCTTGACATTTCAAGCAGAAGTTAAAGACAGTAGGGGTTAGAAATAATTGTTCTTTCATTAATTTGAAAAAAGTTAAATTGAAAATTGTCCCCTTGATGCTATTTTTTTTCCTACACTGTATATATCATATTTATGTTGTTTGTGAGGGGCGTAAAAGGACCACTTGTTTTACGCGTTCGACGATTTCCTGCTGCCGAAAAATATGGTTTAAAGAATTTGCATTCAATTTTGTGTGACAAATGGAATTAAGTGCTTGATATATTGACGGTAACATACGGTGAATGTACTCTGATAAAAGAAAGTTTGCAAGTGGTAAAATGGTGATTTTTTAAAAGCTATAGGAAAGTTTAAAAAAAAATGCATGCAATCGTTATTTCAATTGATAGCACCGTCCATATAATTTAATGTTTGAAGATTGTTTCATGCAAATGTTGACCTCA
The DNA here is from genome assembly GCA_955652365.1 of Eristalinus aeneus. NCBI lineage: Eukaryota > Metazoa > Arthropoda > Insecta > Diptera > Syrphidae > Eristalinus > Eristalinus aeneus. The sequence goes on from OY019131.1 coordinate 61,131,843, forward strand.
AATGGTCCATCCGCTTAGTCCAATTTTGGCATACTCTTTTCAAAATTTCGGACGGTATATCACGAATAAAGGCTTCAATGTTGTCTTCCAATGCGTCAATTGAAGGGGACTTGTCTGTATAGACATTAGCTTTAACATAGCCCAACAAAAATAGTCTTAAGGCGTTAAATCGCACGATCTAGGCGGCCAATTGACCGGTCCCGAACGTGAAATAAAATGCTCATCGAACTCGGCACTCAATAAGTCCTTTGTTGCGCGTATTGTGTGGCATGTGGCACCATCTTGTTGAAACCACATGTCATGCAAGTCAAGCTTTTGCATTTTGGGCAAACAAATTTGGATTTCATCTCACGGTAGCGCTCAACATTCACAGTTACGGTACGATTCGCATCATCTTTGAAGAAGTACGGTCCAATGATGCCACCAGCCCATAAACCGCATCAAACTGTGATTTTTTCTGGATGCATTGGTAGCTTTTACAATGCTTCTGGCTAATATTTACTCCGAAATCGACAATTCTACTTATTTACGTACCCATTGAGCCAAAAATGAGCTTTGTTCATTTTTAACCATAAAATGGAAGAAGAACTTTCTTATTAGAGCACGCATTTTTAAAAATAAAATTCAATAATTTGCAAGCGTTGTTCGTTTGTAAAACGATTCATGGTTAAATTATAGACCAAACTGAAAATGTTTGACAGTGAAATAAAACACGAAACGTGCGTCAGCTGTTGCCAAAAAGATAATAGCTAAAATACACCCTTTACAAGCTTTTCATAGAAGGTCAAGAAGATGTGAATGACGACGATTGCCCTGGGCGCGTCAACAACCGATGAAAATGTGAAGAAAGTGAACCAAATTATTATGGAGAATCGTTGAATCACTGTTAGAGAAATTGTTGCCACAACATTTTTTCGGAAATTTTGGGCATTAAGAGTGCGGCAGCGAAGCTCGTTCCAAAATTGCTGAATTTTGACCAAAAAACTGTCGTATGAGCATCACTCAGGAATTATTGAATGACGTGTCGTCGGCGATCCAGATTTGCTTAAAAGGGTCATAACTGGTGACGAATCATGAATCGAATAGCTTTTAGAGAAGTTGCTGCAAGTTTGGAGCAATCAAGAAGATTTTGTACTGTCAAATAAAGCATCACACATTTATCGTCGTCATTTCACGTTTTGTTCTATCTTCATTAGATGTGTCATCCAACGTTACTAAGGACATGTCATTTAATATCGTTGAAATAATTACATTTTTGTTGCTTGAATGTTATTCATAGATCCATACGGAAGAATAATTCTCAGAATTGACTGTGTAGGTTACACAAATTGATTATGACATTATTTCGAGAAAACTATATCTGACACTCGTTCATAATCAATACAAACTGATGTGTTAGCTGACTCATGATTTTTATTCTTTCGATTAAAGCTGTGATATAAAGTGGCTGCCACATGCAATTATTCATCTTTTCAAAGCCTTTGCACAGAAACTTGCCATTAAAAATAAAGAACATTGACTGAAACTGTAATTGAGTTAATTTTTGAATATTCATCAAGCTCTAGATTGAGCAAGAAATCCATGCAACCATAAAGAAGAATTTCGAGCTCAATTAAGCAGGAATTCACACAATACCCCTGGAGACAGTAGAGCATGTTTCGCCATGCCACAGTTCATGTCTTGCACTTTGTAAGGTGATTCCACAGTTTCTACAGCTGAGGAACTAGAGTTTTTCCCCTGCTTTGAGAGTAAGTTTAAATAGTGACCTCCATTGACATTCGGTTAGTGCTCCACTTTTACAATGAAATCTTTTCAACTATCGCTCAAACAACAGGTGAAGGCGATAAACCCAAAAAACGGTGGATCACCAGACATTTTCCAGGAACTGCCGTATCTCAAGGTACACCTTTTCTCATAGCAGAGGTTGTAGAGAAACCGGTGGAATGCATGCAGGAAGACGAAGTGAATGAATCATTTTGTTTTATTGATGGCTGACACTCCAACAAATATTCCGGTCTATTACATTGCCGGATGTAAACACTTTGCAGAGAAAACCCCTTGCTATTGTTGAAATCTAAAGAAGAGTTGACCAAGGCGGGTAAATCACACAAAAAGTTCATTTTTGGTGTGACTAAGTTTCCCCATATAGGGTGATACAGCTGATCCTTCAGGTCGCTTGAAAAATACGTTTTCTGCAATTTCGGCCAAAGGGGACTTCATTGGAAAAAATGTTAAAAGTCACACGGTATCAAATGGAAAAAAAATAAATGTAGGCGGCTTGGCGGTATGGTCCCTTGCCCTGGAGAAAGAGCACATTTTTCTTTCCCGAATATACCATTTTCACTGAAGGTTAGCGCCGAATATTATTATATGGTCTGGTGCGGTAAATTCATATTGCTTTGAGGATCAAAAAACAACATAGTTCAGCTTGTTTTTCAGAGTACGAGGGTTGCCTTTTATATTTCGGGATTAGGGAACAAAAACAAATATTAATCATCGAAAATAGCTTTATTGTTTCTCAAAATATTCCACATTAAATTCTATACACCTTTGCAAGCGTTTGAATCAATTGGCGAAGCACTTTTGCCACTGTGATTGAGGTATCTCCAAAACATGCATTCTGAACGCATCAACCGCTTCTTCAGGTGTCGAAAAACGTTGACCTCTCATTTTATTTTTTACGTACGGCAATAAAAAGAAGTTATTCGGTGCCAAGTCAGGACTATACGTCGGATGTCTCATCAAATCGATGTTTTGAGTGCTCCAAAATGCAGTTGTTTGAGCGGATGTGTGAGAGCTTACATTGTCGTGGTGAAGAGTGATCCGTCTTCGGCGGTTGGTTTTCCTGATTTCTTGGAAGACAACTGGCAGACAAATGGTTGTGTACCACTCAGAATTGAGTGTTCTGCGTTTTCCTAGTGATACGGTTGCGACATGTTCAGTTTTTCCGAAATAAGGCGACCATTTACTTGGAGGTGCTTCGTGCGCGAAAAACTTTTGTTGGATTTGGCTCAATTTGAAGCGCCCATACAGTCGACTGCTGTTTACTTTCGGGCTCATACGCGGAAATCCACGATTGACAACCTGTCGCGATGTCATAGACGAGTTTCGAAGCACCGCGATCGCATTTTTGGAGCATTTCTTTCGACCAATAGACACGAGCCTTTTTTTGAGCGATTGACAAGTTGTGTAGGATCCAACGCGAACAAATTTTTTTGACGATCGAATGTTCACGCAATATTGAATCTTTGCTGCTCCCACTAATGCCTAAGGTTGTCTCAATCTCACAATAGGTCACATGACGAACTTGCAATATGAGTTCAATGGTTTTTGGAACAACAACTGATTTTGGACCATCTTCACGAAATTCGTCTTGGAGTGAACTACGACCTCGGCTATATTCAGCATACCATCGATAAACACTGGTCCAGGATGGAGCTTCATCGCCAAAAATTGTTCTTGATTGAATTAAGTTCATCGATGCACTGTTGTTGAGTTAATCCACGTCGAAAGTTGTAAAAAATAATCGCACGAAAGTTTTCACAATTTAATTCCATCTTTTGGGCGAGATGAATCTTTTAAGTTGCTGTAAACAACACAAGAGAGGCATGTTGGTTGAGGCCTAGGCCCACTCCGGACGGTAGTGCCACAGATTGCAACACTAGGGTAGCCTAATCCCGAAATATAAAAGGCAACCTTCGTAAAAGTAACATCTACACTACATCAAACAATTGCACATACACCTATGGTCACACTGAATTATTAGAACCAAACTGTACTACCTTGTTGTACATTGTTCTTTTTACGATATTAAACAATATCAGCAAATTATTACTTAAGTCTGCAATAGTCGTTTAAAGTGTATAAAACTCAGTGTTTGTTAGTGTAACAAATTTAGTGCAAAAATGTCGCACAAAAAAGTTAAGGTAGATGTAAAAAAATGGTTGTTAACTATAGAAAAGAATGAAAAAGTTATACGGAAATATTACGGATTGTGAATACATAAAACATAGAGTGTATATCACTAAAAAATAAATGACTAATTTCTGTGCTATAAAAAGAAACTTAATAAATTAACTTAATTCAATTGGAACAAACAACGTAAACACAACAAGTGGGAAAACTAAATTAAAGCTGAAATGGGGCACTTCTACAAATCTCAATATATAAAAAGGGTAATGAAAGATAAAAAACTTAATAATATTTTGTTGGCAAGCCTTTTTGTTCTTTAACAGTTGCTAATCGTCTTGGCATGGATTCAACCAATTTTCTGTAGAAAGAACGCTGTATAAGGTTCCATTCAGCTATTAATGTCTTTTTTAAGTCGTTCCTATTTTTAATCGAATACTTCTTCAATTTTTCTTCGAGATGACCCCACATGTGTTTAATCACATTCAAATTGGGTGACTCTGGTTGTGTTTGCAAAACGTGCTTACAGTTGTAATGAAGCGAGGACCTTACATTGTAAGCTTTGTGCTTGGGATCATTATCCTGAAAGAAGTAAAACCCATTGTCGAACTCCAATTTCAGTGCACTTGGTGCAAGATTATTTAGCAGAATGTTGAACTACATGTATTGGTCCATTATGCTTTCAATAAAATGAAGGTTCCCAACACCAGCAGCTGACATTGACCCCCACACCATTACTGAACCACAACCGTGCTTAACAGTGGGACGCAAATTTTTATTTCGGAGCTCTTCACTGTGCTTTCTTCATACATAACTTCGACCATCGGAGCGAAACACATTAAACTTACTTTCATCTGTACAAATTACATTCTGCCAGAATGAGAAATCTTTGTTAGCGTGCTTTTCTGCCAACTGTTTCCTTTTCAACTTGTTGACTTTGCTTATGACCGGCTTCTTTCTAGCTACTCGCCCATTCAAATTATGTTTCCATAGCACAATCCGTATTGTTTCTGAATGAGCCTTTTTCTTAAGGACTTCATACACTTCGGTGGCTAGTTTTAGTGCACTAATATGTGGATTTTTATTCACGTGACTTCATCCGAGTCATTCAAAACTTTTCTTGACGATTTTCTGGGAATATTCTCATAGCTCTTTATGTTTTTGTAGCGTTTACTGATGTTATAGACCGTTGAGTGCGCTCTGTTTACATTTTGCCCGAAATCACGAACAGATTTTTTTGTATTGCTGAATCACAAGCTTCTGCACTTCGTCCGACGTTTGCTTCTTTCCCGACATAATTAAATTCTATTGTTCCCGAAAACCGCGTCAATCAAAAATTTCCTTCTCAATTCATTTACCGCTGTGCTCACATGTAAAGAAGTTGTCAACACTTGGAATGAATTCCGAAGTTGTCGTGTATTATCTGATGTGTTCGGTAACTAACACGGTAAAATGAAAATGGAACGTTTTGGTGTCAATGATTTTGATCTAAAATTCAGTATAAAATATATCAGTAATTTTACTTTTAAAGTTTTTTGTTTGTCTCTAGAGAATCCTAAAAAATATAAGAAGATAGATATAAGATAGATAGATAAGAATAGACGAATTTTCTAATTTCAAATTCTGCGTTGTTTTTTTTGTAAATAAAGTTCTATTTGCATTATGTCCCATTTTGACTTTGATACACTGTAGATCGCATGCAACTGTACAAAGTGTCATAAAAAATTTTAGTTAGGCAAGTATTTATATAAGAATATTCTGAGAATTATGAACAATAACCCCAATGCTCCAATGAGGATGGAGTAACACTAAATGCTCAGACTACCCATGCAAAAAGTTCTGTTTATTCTGGCGAAACGGTTCCAAGCAGCACTCAGAATCATCGATACGTTGTTGTTTTTGGTCCATTGTGAGTAAACGGAACACGAACACTTAAGTGTACCAAACAATCTCTCTAGCAGTCGCCAAATATCAAAAATTGATTTCAGAGCGACACTGGCGTTCGATTCCAATTGACCCTCAAGTTGCGAGTGAATGTTTGTTTTGGGACGGTGCACGGAAGGAATACAATTAATTCTTGTATGTTTACCTCAATGTACCTAACTACTAATATACACTTATGTCATTACACGAATGAGACTACTGTGTATAAAATCATAACTAGACCACTATGTTAACCCGGACAAATCCCCTTAATCAATCCACACTCAAATTCATACCTTGTGTGCAAATGTGTCCAAATACTGTGTGTAGTGAATAAGTGATGATGATTGTGTTGTAATTGATTGAATGCATAAATCCCTCCCAAACCTTACATCAAATTGTATTTATTCAATTGCATTGACTAAACATATGAGAGCACCGCGCAGGCCTTCAAATCAACATAAATAATTCATTCTTTCAATTTAACAATTCCGTTTCATATAAACAAAATCATGCCAATGTTTACTCGAAAAAAAATCCCACTTTTCCGACACGTGTCATGCAAAAAGCCTTCCACACAGCAGAGGAAAACTAAATTGCAATCGCAATGTACACACGATAATTGTATAAACACAATCCGGGGAGTTTTACTCGCTCAGTGCTAGGAATTAAGTAAAATTGTATATATCGGCAACGTACTGTTAGATTCAATAGATGATTGTGAGACATCAGCTGTCGTCGTCATTGCCTTTGTGGCACGTGTAGGATTGCAACGGCCTGAAATGAGTCATCCGCTGCATTATTGTGCTGAGCTTTCTTCGGCCAGTCGGTGCTTGAAAAATCGTGGAATCTTTAGTATGACACCGAGTATAACGTAATTACGTTGATGATGTCATAGACGTGGTATCAATGAACTAATGCTTTGGGGAAGATCCCCACGTTGATAACGATTAAACCGGACAGACAAAAGAAGTCCGCATGTCTGCGGTCAACCGCTCACCAATTCTTAGAAGCATCTAGCATAACAAGTCGAATTTTATTCTAGCCAAGCGACAGGCTGTTATTTAAAAATTAGAACTCAAAATTGTTTACTGCTTTTGTAGTTAATTGAATAAAAGTTCAGCCTTTTTTGTCTGTCCATGCATATTTGTTATTTACTCAAGCATCTTATTTATTGTTTTCTGCCCAAAAATTTGAAGCAACCATTTCCTTCCTTCCAATAACCTTGTTAAGGGTACGATCTACATTTCAAATGAGCTACTTAAACTTTTTATAGCAGTCCAGGACCTCTGCAGGGCTGCTCGTGAAATGTTAAGGGCCCCACACACCACGTGCAGAGCCAAAAAATTGCTGGGGGCGTCAACCGTTGCTCCCTCCTTTTTTACGACAAACTTGCACACCAAGCTAATTATTTAACCCTTGAGCAGAGAGTTTGGGCGCATTCACTGATTCACCATACAACGGATGTTGTGATGGCTATCCAGGGAGGTCCGCATGCAGGCTACTTGTCCATTGGGGCCGTCCATGAGCGAGGATGGTGTTTGGAACTCGTTATATTGAGCGCCGTCAATGGCATTGCCTTGTGTGCAAAGTTGCATGGCCACATACAGGTGGTACTGTAGGAGTAACCCACTATCAGTAATTAGGATGAATTTACTAGCCGTAAGCTTAGTTATGGGCTTGTTCACGCATTGGCCTGTCCACGCGAGGTAACGTTTTTGATTGCGATCAACAAGGCGAGCTGCCAAAACTATCCTCGTTAGTCCACAGGTTAAGTTGACATCCAGCCTTCTCACGGTGCTGAACCAATGTATGCAGCGAACTCCTCTGCCCGAGGCAAAAATCATGGGCCTGGCGTACCAGTCCGTTGGTTGTGCGTGAGGGTAACTTCCTCACCACTTAACAAATAAATAGTTGAGAAACGCCGAAATGCTTCGGATAACTGTTGACGATCCCAGCAAACGGACAATGATTTTCGGTTCTGCACGTGGAATGTGAGGTCTCTTAACAGCCCACGTGCGGCCGAACAAATCGCGGAGGCCCTTGACTGCTACAAAGCAGACATTACCGCCATCCAGGAAGTGCGATAGGATAGGTCCGGCAAAAAAAACATGAAAAATTGCGACATTTACTGTTACTACAGCGATTGGTGAAGAGAGAGAAGGCAGCGCTTATTCAGATGCGGATTTTTTGTTCGAGGCAGACTTAGCAAAAAGTCTTGAGCTACGATGCCGTCAGCGAACGTCTCATGACAATCCGCATCAAGGATGACTTCTATGATTTCCTAGGAAGAACATACGATTGATGCCCCAGCTACGATACCAAGATAGTTCTAGGAGACTTCAACGTTCAGCTGGGAAAGGAGAACATCTTTGCTGGAGTCATCAAAGACACAGCCTGCACGACAACACATCCGGGAACGGACTCAGGCTGTTAAACTTCGCCTCGGGGCGGAACCTCTTTATAGTTAGCACGCGGTTCTCGCACCTGAACATCTCCAAAGGAACCTGGCCATCCCCTGATCAATGTACCGACAACCAGATTGGTCATGTTGCGATCGACACTCCTCCAGTATTCTCGATGTCCGAACCTTCCGAGGTGCAAACATTGACTCGGATCATCACCTTGGCTACAAGCCAAGGTAAGAGCCCGGATTTTGAAAGAGTAACGGACTCGAGACAGGCCAAAACGGTTTGACGTCGGAAAGCTACAAGCGCAACAGATCGCTAGGAACTTTACAGACCGTTGTAACTCATTTTTACTCTTACAATCACAATTCAGTGCAAAAATCAATTCTTTTATTGCCTTTAAAGAAGCAGTTGCGAAGTTAAAAATTGCCGTTCGACATTTTTCGGTTTCAACTCATGCAGCACTCAAGTTCCTTGCTTTTAAATAAAACCAACATCCTTTAACCGGATGAAAATTGTTTTCTGGGACATTCCCAACAATTCTGCACGGATCACGGATCTAGTAAATTCAATTTCTCATCTGACCTTTAGAACTAAACAAGAGGGTTTTTGTGTAAAATTCATTTCCTACAAGCATTTTATGGGCTTCAATTAGAATTAAAAAAGAAAATCCAAACTTCCCTAAAATGCTGCTTTTTAAGACAAATCCTTACACTTTTGAAGAGGAAGGAAGCAAAGCTCCTGGCAAAAACGGACGCTGAGGGATACTAACAAATGACAAAAGTCACAACTCTCCATTGAAGTACGAGGGGCGTTCAATATATACTCGGTATCGATATGAAGGAAAATGCAAATTCAATTTAAATTTTTTTTATTTTTCAATATAATCTCTCCTAACATCAATGCATTTGTTACATCTTGAGATAAGCTTTTTTAAGCCCTCAAAAAAAAGTCCTCTTTCTCTGCAAAATACCCATTTATTGCAGACTTGAATTCTTCATCATCCGAAAATCTTTTTCAACGAAGGCATTTTTTTCATATCCGGAAACAGGAAATAATCACTAGGGATTAGGTCTGGACTGTAGAGTGGGCGTTGGATTTCTTCGAAACCACAATCTCGGGCAGCAGCCTTGGAAACTCGCGCCATGTGAACAGGGTTGTCATGAAGAGGCAACACACCCGCTGCGAGGTTACCCCGTCCTTTCTTTTTAATTTCCTCCCGCAAATTATGCAAACTGGAAGCGTAGGATGTGGCGTTGATGGTTTCACCTTTTTTTGTACTCAATGAGCAAGAGTCCCTTTGAGTCCCATAAAACTGTGGCCATGAGCTTCCCGGCAGACAGAGTGACTTCGAACTTCTTCGGGGGTCCGTTTCTTTTTTATGCCACTGCATGGACTCTGGTTTGCTTTCAGGGTCATCGTGGTGAACCCATGTTTCGTTCCCAGTAACATTTCGATCCCTAACACCTTCCGCGTTCTTACTACACATCTGATAAAGCTCTCTACACCATGCGACTTTTCTCACTTTTTTCTGATGCTTACAGCATTCGTGGCACCCACCTTGCACTGACCTTTGAAAGGTTGAGATGGTCATGAAGAATGGTGTGAATGGTACCAGTTGAAAGCTTGGGGATCTCTGCCATCATTTACACCTTTATGCGGGCATCCTCAAGGACAAGTTTTTCGACTTCTTTGATGCTTTCTCCCGTACAAGCAGTAGCCTGTGCGCCGGAGCGGGGCTCGACTTCAATGCCTCACTGCCTCCCATGAACTCTCATGACCACTTTTGCACAGTTCATAATGAAGGTGCGGAACCCTGGGAAACAGCCACCACAGTTTTTTAACTTTTTCCTTGCTTAGTGAGAAATTTAATTTCAGCGCGATGCTCAATTTTTTCATTGTCATTTGTCATTATGAATCTGTTTAACTGGAGATAAAACGCGAATTAATAATCACATTTATATGAAATATTAGATGATGTACTAAAATAATAGTTTTACTTGATAAATAAGTCAATTTATATATATAACTACAGCTTCACCCGATACTTGAACGCCCCTCGTAGGTTATCGCTTCCAAGATAAGGAAAAAATAAAAGTGGCGCCATCTTTTGAAAATTGTTTCATATTATTTCACCAAGTAGGGCGTGTAGCACATAAGGCTAAACGAAAAGAAACCTGTCATAACATATTGTACTTAATTGCGCCAAAATCTCAATGGCGCATTCACTTAACTCAAAACAATTCTAGGAATAAGTCTGTCATTTCTACAGCGTCTTCCCCCAAACAAGGTGATACCCAATTTGTATGCGAAAACCTGTCGGATTAGTCAGTGAATATCCGCAGCGCATTAATGAGATAGAGACATGACATAAGTCAATCCCACTTTTAATGTATTTGCGGAGGTGATTTTATCCGATGCTTAAATTTCGGATATCCTCTTTTGAGTTCATTCCAACCCGAACTCAAGGAGATGGTCAACGTAATCAAATCTGAAAGAGGAACTTACAATGAGTAACTGTTAATTTATTTGATGTAATCCAAGGGGGATCACACATTGAGTGGCAAAGGTTTTACATTCCAGTGACGAAAAACATTTTCGTTTGCTTCTGCTTTTGTCTCGTTTTTCCGATTCACTTCGTGGTTGAATAAATTTACTTACCGGAATAAAGTACCAACAGCCTGTGTCTGACTGAAGACAGCTTGGATGGCTGGTAAATTGTCTGAACACTTTGCGGAAGGTGATTAACGTGAACTCGCTTAGCAGTCGCTGGTTTAATGAAAGACGTTTCAGGTTTAATGTTTTTATTTGTTTTCGTCAACTTCTCTTCACTCAGTACTTAAATTTGTACTTTCAGGATTTCAATTTGAGTTACTTGAACGCATTATCAAGTTGTAAATGCTGAGACGGAAAATTAGCAGCCCGGCTGGGAGGGAGTTAACTACACGGAATTCATTTACTAAATATGCAATAAGCATTATATTTTTTGATATGCGTTCATTTGAAATGCAGTCAAGGTAGGTTTCATTTAAAGTAATTACAGCGCTGTGCAAAGTAATAGCACCATGATCGACCTTGTCACTATTTTACTAATAACTTTTTCCTACCGTCATGCAAACACATCATATTTTCTGCACAACATCCTTAACCCATAAACAAGATAACCTAGAAAAGGTCAGTTGTCCGGAGTGACACCGAATTTCGGAATGTGAAAAGTGGCTTTCCGAGTTCTTCGCAAATAAGGAGGGGGGATTCTACGAGGGGGTATTATAAAGTTGAAGATGGAAACAGATTATTGAACAAAATAGTGCATATTGCGACTAAATCCGATCATTGTAACACTTTTTATGAAGCATTGAATGAAGAGCAAAAAAGCGGAATGGAGTTGACAACTCTATATAATACAAGGTGGCCCCCTCTCTTATTTGCGAAGAACTCGGATAGCCACTTTTGAGTTTAACTTCACACCATCAAGGGGGTCACCATGGACAAAAACAGGTGGTAATCACATGGCTCTGTCTGGGCAATATGGTGGATGCGATAAAACCTCCCATCCGAGCCCACGTAGCTTCTGACGAGTCATCAACGAAGTGTGTGGTCTGGCGTTCTCCTGGTGGAACACTACACCCTTCCTGTTGGACAATTCTGGACGCTTCGTCGTCGATCGCCTGCTTCAAGCGGTCCATTTATTCGCAGTAGATGGTAGAATTAAGCATCTGGCCATATGGGAGCGGCTTATAGTGGATGATTCCCTTCTAATTCCACCAAACACATAGCAAAACCCTCCTGGCCGGCAATCCCGGCTTGGTCACTGTTTGGGACGATTCACCGGCCTTCAACTACGACCGTTTTCGCTTAAAATTGTCGTATGTGATCCCTTTTCGTCACCAGTTACCATCCGCTTCACAAATGGGTCGAGTTCGTTCCGTTTCAGCAGCATATTGCAGGCGTTGATTCGGTCCAGAATCATGCGGCACACAAACATCAAGCTTTTTTTGTATCCAGCCTTCTGCAGATGGTTTAAAATGGTTTGGTGACTAACCTCCATCTTCTGGGCGATGTCGCAAGATGCTACATGCCGGTCTAACTCGATGATTTGCATGTTTCGATCGGTATTCGTCGTCTCAGGTCTTCCGCCGGCTGGCTTATTCACCGGCTCTGAATCGTCGAAACCATTCCTCCGCAGTTCAAAGTGATAGAGTACCATTCCCCAAAACACCATTAATCTCATGGAAAATTTCTCTAGCGGATTTGACTTTAACGAAAGAAAACTTAAAAATAGCACGAATTTCGGCGTTAGTGAACTCCATGTTTACAAGTCTATAACGCAATGTCCAAAGTAATCATGCACAGCGTCGTTTTGTAGGTTATGTCAAAACCTTTCAAATGATGTATAGTGTTGCCAGATACGAGCTCTGTAGCGATTTGTACATAGCCGGAAATTTCAAAAGACAAAATGGCAAGGGGAAACTTAAACTCCATTTTTGTGGAATAAAACTTTGACCATTTTGCGGGTATGTTTAGGGTCATTGTCTTGCTGTAGAATCCATCTAAGTGGCATATTCCACTCTGCGTTATGTAGCATGGTTTCTCTCATTATGTTGACACAAGCTCTGGTGGTCATCATTGGTTTTATCCAAGAAATGGGACCAGTACCATAATAGGAAAAGCATATCCATACTTTAATATTTGTTCCGCCGTGCTTTACAGTCTTTCTGGTACACTCAGGTTGAAACTCTTGGTTTTTTCGCCTGCGAACAAATGTCCAGGAGTACCAAATGAAATTATTTTATATTCGTCCGTCCATAATATAATGCGCCATTTTGAAAGTTCCTAATTCAGGTGGTCTCTCGCAAATTTAGTTCGTTTTAGTAGGTTGACTGTTGACAGCAGTTGTACTTTTCTGTGACTTTTGGCTGGTAAATTCTCATTTATCAGCATTCTTATTGTTGATGTTGCCACGGGTGAATTTGATTTCTCTTTTGTTTTCCTAGCGCCCATAAACGTTTTACGTTTGACTAATCTTACTATTTGTCGTTCATCGACGGGGGTTGGTTTCGATTTTCTTTATCTTTTTTCTTTCAGTTGAGTGTATTTTTTTTTCATTTGCGATCATTTTATATAAACACCCAACAATTTCACTTACGAGTATAAATTTGGAAGTTTTACCCTCAGAAAGCAGATTTTTATTAGGGCACGTTTCTTTTGAGTACAATGCACACCACGACCCATTTTGCTTTGCTGAAAAAACAAACTTTAAAACATTATCATAACTACAATAGTATGTATAAATTTAAATTAGAGCCAAAAAAAAATTGAAACACTGATATACACTTCGAAAACCCTCTTCAGAATGACGCTGTGCTATTATTTTGCACAGTTTGAATTCGGTTGCATATCCGGTAACGGGATCTTTTTTATTGACAAGATGCATTTTTTTATTATCTTGTTTATGAATTTTATGAGTTATGTAATAAAGATATTGTGCATGAAATATGAAGCGCCTACCAGACCGTAGGAAAAAGTAATTAGCATAATAGTGTTAAAGCCGAACATGGTGTTTTTCTTTTGCACAGTGCTGTAAGTACAAAGTGTGTTGCGATATGACAATTCAGCCGATCGTCATAGAGGGGATCAATTTGGGTTGTATTTCACGACCAGACAAAGGGGTTGCAAGTTTAAAAGAACAAATAATAAAAACAAAGTATTATAAATTTATTGGCACTTATCTCGTTGCGTGTCTGAGTCCAAGTGAAAGTGCAATTTTCACAGCAGCACTCATCTATCCTGACCTTCCACACAAAGAAAATAACAGTAAACGTTATCTCTTTTGATTGCAGAAGACATCAATAGGTTTTAAAAGAAAACGACGAACATCCAAGGTTGGTTGAAGAACATCCAAGGAGGTTTGAAGATGAGAGCCGCTGTGAGAGCTACACTGCAGTGGAACGATCACGCGTTGTAAAAGAAGAATAGAAGGATACATAATGCAAAAAAATACATCGGATGATACATATGTACAGCATTTCAAGGGCAAGTGCGTGTGCAGTGACTCACAGTATTTTTTTGGTACAATTACTTACAATATGGGTTATACAAAATTATTGAATTAATATGAATTGATTGAATATAATTATAAGAAAGGATTAAGTTAATGGAAAATTGCTGAATGTAATGAATAATAATGTTAATGAATTAAAACTGAATTATTAAATGGATAAAGAAATGAATCGTTTAAGAAGTTAACAATGAAGTTTGGAGAATTGACTAAGAGAAAAATATTAATAAAATTTGATTTTAGTCAATCCGCAACAATGTGTTTTTTAAGTGATGCCTCCAGAGAAAAAGTTGTGAGATTGCAGACTTATTAAGGCCAGATCTGAGCCAATGTAATTTGACTTAATGTTCGCATATGGCAAGGCGAAAAATATTTCCTTACACATCGGCTAGAAAAAATAAAATATAAATAAAGGGTACATAGCCCTTCCGCCGCGGTGGCGAAGTGGGTAGAGTGCGACGCTCACGCGCCGAAGGGTCTAGATTCGATTCCCGGCTGAACACCTCGAATTTTTCACGGCACCACCTCTTTCGAGCTTGCTGACAACACTCGAAGAGAAATAACTGTCTAAGAAAGCTTCTCAAATCTCGCCGTTCGGAGTCGGCAAAAAACTGTAGTGAGAGAACAGTAGCGCGCACAACACGAGTAGTTGACGAGCGAGCTAGGCTCTGGTCCCCTTGTGGACTGTCGCGCCAATAATAATAACCCTTCATATTTGAAAAATGTTCTAGTATTTGTCCTTTGCAAACGAACGCTTTAGACGATTTTCAGTTGCTAGCATCGATTTCTGTGCTTAAGTATATAATTTTTTGAGCTCAAATTTAAAAATAAAAAATCAATTTTATTGCCAAAACGTGATTTTCCCGATATTCTTGAATCAGAGTGTAGTTGTTGAGCTATGTGTTTTTGCGAGATGGACTTTCCTTTAACGTCTGTCGATTAAAAACCAAATATTTTGGTAAGTTTAAGTAGGCTTTGGATTAAATGCTGTATTTTGAATGTTTTTGTTAGTCATTTAAATTGTAATAATTTGGTTGCTCTAAGAGGTAAATTGCTGTTGTTTCAAAAGAAAAAAATGAAATCATACAATTTCAAACATTATTTTTTAAGACTTCATCATCATGGATTTTCTAAAAGAAAATAGGGCACAAGTCATTGCGTTACATGCACACGCTGGGAAAACCATCCGAGATATTTCAGCTGACGTTAGAATTTCAAAATCCAGTGTTTCAACATGTATTGCTCAACACAAAGTCAATGGATAAATTTAATCCAATCGAAAGGGTCATTGCGGGCAGAAACGCAAAATAACAAAACATGACGATAAGGTTTTGATAAGAAATAGATCAACCCTGTATGTAAAGGGAGTGGACAAAAGCTGGCGTTTAAGTAGACGGACTACAGTCCGTAGGCGTCTGCTGGAAAAAATGCGGCAGAAGCGACAAAATTGGGCTAAGAAACATAAGAAACGGACAATGGACAGTTGGAAGAAATTTGTTTTCTCGGACGAGAGTCACTTTGAGGCCCGAGGATACCGGGTAAGTGTAGTGAGAAAAAGTTTGAAAGAAAATCTCCGAACCGGCCATATCGTTCAAGCGCCATAACACTCTGCCAAAGTCATGTTTTGGGGTTGTTTTACATTTGAAGGCGCTGGCAGTCTTATGCCAAAAGAAAGTTTATTTTCTTAAGCCAACAGAAGATAAACAACACCAAATGCGCAGAAGTTTTAACTCAAATGCTGTCTCCAACCATTCAGAGGAAACGTTCCGTAGCAAATTCAATTTTCCATGTCACACATAAAAAAATATGAAAAAGTATTTTGCGAACCACAAAATTAATGTTATGGATTGGCCTGGCAACTCCCCTGACCTCAATCCAATCGAGAATTTGTGGGCAACTACAAAAGGAAGGCTCAGGAAGAGAGACAGCACCACAAAAACTAAGCTAAATTCGTCTATTATTGATATTTGGTTTTATGACGAAAAAATTAAAAATATATGCGAATGACTTGTTTCATCAATGCAATCAAAGCTTTCTTGGTTTTTGAATTATAAAATTCGATTAGATGTCCATTGCGCTTTCTTACTTAAACTCAAAGTGTTTTAAAAAAGTATTGCTTACAGAGATAAAATAAAACCAAACCGTGACCTCACTCCCTTGTTTACACATTTATTTATTTATTTACTTTTATTTGTTTGTTTTTTTTGGAGTTATTCAAAGTATACAAAGGAAGAGGTTAACAACAAATTATCGAAGAAATGTCAAAGTGTCCTCCGATATCGTGGGAATGAGTAAATTACTGTTTGCTTTTGTTTGTTTGCATATTTATCTGAATACCAGTTTGGCGTGTGAGTTACTGTGGACAGCATATGGTGTCTGACATGCGATTTTTATTTGACAGCTTTTTTTTTTGTTGGAGGTTGGAATAAACTACACTGGAGCGTCCAGACTCAAATACTGGTCCATTGTACTACCAGGCAGTAAACTTCATTAAATGTAATTTCTTGGTTTTCCGAAGAAAAACCAAGATGCGCTTCTGTGATATAGAACTTAGGTTCTCAGTTACCACCACATCAGCGCCAAATAACCGCCGCAGGACACTGACAGAGAAAGTGCTCTGAAGTGTCTTCACCTTCTCCACAGGCTTCGCAGAGTGTGACATCACTGAGCCCAATCCGACTCAGGTGCATGGCGAAGGTAAAGTGTCCCGTTAGTACGCCGACAAGTCGCCTGCACTCATTTCTGTCTAGAGGTAGCAGAAAAGAAGTTGATTTCCTGCAGACGTTTAGGAGCATACTCTTGGTCACCCTGCATCTTGGAGAGTCACGCCATCACTGGTTGTGCTGTAGAGAGACCTAACCATTGACGGAGGCCCTGACCAGGGACGCGGGTAATCCCAAGGTGGGTTCTTGCACTACGAACGCCTCTGCTGAACCTAGCTTACCTAGTTCATAGGCAGTTTCGTTTCCCAGGATCCCGTGATGACCCGGGACCCAGACAAGTTTTAGCGAATTTAGCCTGCCGACCAAATTAAGGGAAGACTTGCATTCTTGAACTATCTTGGAAGTGGTTAAAGGGTTGAGTAAGGCCTTGAGCACAGCTTGACTGTCGCTGCAGACACAGATCCTTCTTCCCTTCCACATATTCTTCACAATATAGTTGGTGGCCATTAGGATCGCGAAGGCTTCCGCCTGGAAGACCGACGCGAAATTGCCTAAGGAGGCGTGAAGTCTGATGTTGTCGTTTTCCACGAAGGCTCCACCTCCAGAACCCTCCGTTGTCTTGGAGCCGTCCGTGAAAATCCGACTACATTCCTTTTCCGGTTTAGTTTCTGGCCACAACCAGTCCAGAACACAGGGAAAGTCGACTTTTTATTGAATCAGACGGCATGTCCATGAGAGTAGTATCAAAGGAGATGCGGTGTGCGAGGTCATCAAAGCTCCAGTGAGAGTGGAATCAAAGACCATTCCTGTTAAGTCGAGAGATGGCCTTGAGTGTACATCCCATGATGTGATGATCAAGGGAAGGAGAGATTAATCAGAGCATCAAGAGCAGAGCCAGGCGTGTTGGGGAAAGCCCCTGTGCAACCGAGACAAACTGTTCTTTGAAACTTGGTGAAAGCGGCAGTCACGCATTTGCGCGAAATCTTGTTCCACCAAACGACTGATGCATAAGAGAGAAGTGATCTTATCATTACCGTGTAGGTCCAAACAGATCTTTTGGGCGATAGACCCCAGGTTTTGCCAAAAACTCGCTTGCATTGCCAGAAGACTGACAGCGCCTTGGAGGTTTTTGTCTCAATGTGTCTTTTCCAGAGAAGTTTACTGTCCAGGATAACACCTAGATATTTGGCTTCATTGGAATGTGGGATATTGACGCCTTTAAGACCCAGTTGAGTCAAACCAGTCGTATTCCTCCTTTTCGTAAAGAGAAAAACTTCAGTTTTAAGAGGGTTGACTGAAAGCCCATTCCTGGTACACCAGCTATCGATCATGTCAAGAGCCGCCTGCCCGCGTACGCTGACGGCCGCAAGACATGGTCCGGTAACCAATACGACTACATCGTCTGCATATGCCTGGGCATAGGTGATGGAGCTATTCAAAACAGAAAACAAGGAATCGACGAGCTTGCACCATAGACCCAGCCCTGGGGGCATCCCCTGTTAACCTTCGACATTACAAACTTGTCACACTCCGCCTCCGCGATTATAGTCCTGTTCATTAGTATTGCTCTTATCCACAATCCTCTACGCCGTGATTCCTCGCAGCGTTACACATGCCATCAAAGGTCGCATTGTCGAAGGCGCCCTCTATGTCGATGAAAATGCCCAGTGCGTAGTCTTTTCTTTCAAGTGCACTTTCAATTCTACCGACGAGATTTTGAAGTGTAGTCTCGCAAGATTTTTCGCGCTGGTAAGCATGTTGCATCTGAGATAGAGGGCGTGATCGTAAAGCGGTTTTGGAGGGAGGTGAGACCGATAGGCCTGAAGTTTTTGGCGAGTGAGTAGTCTCCTTTATCAGTTTTCGGTATAAAGGCTACCCTCACTGTACGCCAAGTATTTGGAATGTATGCCAGCGCGAGGCTGGCAGTGAAAATTCTTTTCAGAGCCGGCAGTATAGGGTCTATGCCCTTTTGCAGCAGTGCTGCATATATGCCATCGGTGCCTGGTAACTTGAAACCATCAAAAGACGCTACTTGATGGTTCATCAGTTACGAGGAACGATGAAATATACCAGCCTCTGCGAGTAGAATTTGTCTGCTCATCCCCAGTTTCGGAAATCGACACTGGTTTTGAGCCGACTGTGATCTGGTTCCCAGGGAAGTGAGTCTCAAGCATGAGTTGGAGGCCTCACTGCTTTGGCCCTCTTGAGGACTTTCACTAGTCTGCTGGTTTCACTGTGTGTTTCGATTTTCCCACAGAAGTCTTTATAAGAGGCACTTTTCGAGGCTCGAATCAGCCTTTTATATTTTTTTTGTTTTAATCGATACAGGTCGATACTCTTCCAGATTGGTCTTGAGTGACCTATTTAGAAGTTTTCTGGTTTCCTTCCGCGTTCTACCACGGAACAGGGGTTTTGCAGGGGTGTTTTTTGACTGGGCATGTCAGTTCGAAGTATTTGGTTAGGGTGTCGTTCAGGTTCCGAACTGACACCTCAACCTTACGCTTAGTTCTGAGTTTTGTGAGAGGCACAGTGCGATTTGCTAACTCTTCCCTAAACTTTGGCCAGTTTGTTCTCCTAGGGTTGCTGCTCCTCTGCGAGACGTTGGTTTCGCATTCGATTCGGAACTCTATGTATCTATGGTCCGACATGGACACTTCCGACAGAGCTTTCCAGCCTGTGATCTCCTTAAGATATCTATTTGATAACGTTAAGTCAATCACCTCCTGTCTTCTTGTCGTAACAAACGTTGGTTGCGATTCAACGTTGTTTATGGTCAAGCCAGACGAAAGTGCGAAATCGAGAAGATACGACCCGCTTTTGTTACACTTGCTGCTGCACCAGAAGATGTTCTGAGCATTAGCGTCGCAATAGATAACGAGACCCATCTTTTTCGATTCGCAGAACTCTACGAGTTCCGCTACTTCCCTTGGTGGCGGTGGTAGGACGGAATCGTAGGGGAAGTAGGCCGAAGCCACGACAAAATTATACCATCATCTGCCTGATTTATAGTTAATAACCGCAGCAACTAAATCTTGTCCACAGAATTGTCCAAGCTAGGTTGCCTGGAGAAGATTCTGCACAATAAGACAAGCTCTCGGTCTTTCCGATCGCTCGTCAAAGAGTGGAGAAAAGCTTCGTAGAATACCAAGGCCACAGATGCGATATTTCCACATAAATGGTTCCTGGATGGACACGATGTATGATTTTGTCTTCATCATGGAAAGTCTGCTACATAGTATTGCAGTAGCATTATTAGAATGATGAAGGTTGATCTGGGTAAACAGTGGTATGCAGAGTTACCGTGGAAAGCATCCCTTATTCGCAAACCTTGGACATGAGGCGGAAGGGAATGTATGCTAACAAACGGTCTGCAACCTTTCCGATTTAGAGATAGAAGTTAATCCGTCCAAGGTGCAGATAGGGACAAGAGCCGTATCTGGAGACGATGGTCTCAACCTAAGGCCAGGCCCACAACGAGAATAGAACCGTCTTTGCTTTCCCGGTTTTTGCTCTCCCTGTGGGAGAAGACCTTCCACCTCCTGGTTTCGAGACCAGGGTTCTGGATGCAGAGACGCGCCAGCACATCTGCCGTGTTCCTGAGTGGCCCTGGGATCCAGCAGATGGCGCGCGTGATTTTTAAGGGCCTGAGAACCTCAAAGCTTTTGGTTCCAAGGGGGAATTTTCGGCACGGAAGTGCTCAGCCACTCAAGAGATTGCTGTGTGGAGCACTTCACCAAAAAGGTTCCGTTTTCCAGAGCACAGCCCTCCACTTGGAAGCAAGCATTCTCTGCCTTAGCCAGCTTTCACAGCTGATCTTAGCAATATTTGCATTCTGCGTCGGTCATGCTGTCGTCATTGCCAGCTTTTCCTATTCGCAGCAGCAGAGAAGAGATAAAAGCCTTCTTATAGGGCTGCGGATCTCATTTTCCGCTTGCCGCGAGTTTGAGTCTATTGGCGCGCTCTCCCGCAGCAGTCAATTTCCGCTTATCCGAGCCGCAGCCAATACTAGGTGCGGCACCAGTGTCTTGCGGACCTTGCGTGCGGGGAGTGCTGCCAACGGGAGCGTGCGAAGATGTTTTTCGCTTTTTTCTTTGAAAGCCAGAGGAAGAGGCGTTGGTTTCGGAGAATTGGCCAGTTTCGGTTGGTTATACTTCTACTGACATAATCCTCTTTGCCTTCGCCCTTAAAGGAGTACTGCCTTCGACGCTTGCACCTTCAACCACTTTCGTGATTTCTTTGCGCCGCTTGGTGATAGCCTTCCTTCTAATCCTATTCCTTTCGCTCTTAGTCAGGGGCCCCCCAGGTGCTGGATCTTTTGGGGCTCGTTCCTCCTTTTCGGATTCCTGAGGCGCGCTATTAGAGGTGGCACTCTGGCAAGCTTCCTGACCCTGAGCCGGGAGATTGGGCGTATCAGGCTGAGCCTCTCCGCCACTTTCTCCGGTTTTCCAACTCATTCTACTGACTGCATCGTAGAGTGAGTGGCAAGAGTCATTGCTTTACTTGACAGCTTTGGTGATACTTTGGTGTGAACTAGAAAGCATTAATAAATTTCCCGTTTTTAGTCAATGGCTACTTACGCATTTAAGCAAATAACTAATGAAAGGGGGTGACATTTGTTACAGCAACAGAAAAAATGAAAATTGTTGATACATGAAGTGGCTTGAATAGTCAAATAATGAGTTGTCAGAAAAGAATGTAAATTTATGTTTACAAAAGCAAGAAGAAGGTATCATTATATATTTGCTTATGTGTGTCTGGTTTTGTCCAAATAAACAAAATTTTCAAGTCAACATATTTTTGAAGGAAAACATGAGTGATCTAATATGCATGGCTCGTTCACTAAGTATGTTAATTTCATGGTTTAGTTAAACACGATTGTTTTATGGTGTAAAACATTTTTGATCTGTTCGAAAAAGCTGGTGTTTGAAGGAAAGGTTCTCCCATCCAAAAAATTTGCGTGGAACAGGACAAGTAAAGTTCAAAGGTGTTAAGTGTGGAGAATATTGAGTCATCCAACTTGTATAAGGTCTCGCATTATTCCGCTGGAGCATTGCCGCTTTTCTTGTCTATGAATGCATCACTTAATATGTCCAGATGATCAAAACATGCCCCGTCAAAAAAAAAACCTTTTTCGTGAATGTCGGTCTTTGAAGTCGTTTGATCTAGTTCATTCCTTGCACTCTAAGTCCTCTAGAAAGTATTGAATGATGAGCGCAACGGCAAAAGGCACCAAAAAGCGTCAATTGCGTTTAAAATTGCTTGCACATAAATAGTCGTATCCAAGCTTTACTCGCAACGACTTGCTGTTATCTTCAGACCGTCAACGAGTGGTTCTTAAATTGATTTTCCTAGAAATCTTTTTATTTTGTTAAAATAATATAAAGTAATTATTATTACCCTTTCGCCTTTTTGTCTTTTGAATTATCCGGCTATGTACAAAGCGCTTCAGAGCTCGTATCTGGCAAGGCTATACATCATTTGAAAGGTCTATGCATGATCAGGCTATTACTTTGGATTACTTTGGATATTGCAATCAACAGTTATAGACGTGTAATCATGGAGTTCACTAACGCCGAAATTCGCGCTATGTTAAAGCTTTCTTTCGTTAAAGGCAAATCCGCTAGAGAGTTCCGTGAGATTAATGGTGTTTTGGGGGATGGTACTCTATCACTTCTAACTGCGGAGGAATGGTTTCGACAGTTCAGAGTCGGTGAAAACGACACCATGGAAAAGCCAGCCGGCGGAAGACCTGAGACGACGAATACCGATCAAATCATGGAAATCATCGAGTTAGACCGGCATGTGGCATCTCGTGAAATCGCCCAGGAGATGGAAGTTAGTGACCAAACCATTTTAAACCATCTGCAGAAGGCTGGATACAACAAAACTTGATGTTTGGGTTCCGCATAATTTGATGCAAAAAAACTTTTTATACCGAATCAACGCCAGCGATATGCTGCTGAAACGGAACGAACTCGACACATTTTTGAAGCGGATGGTGACTGGCGACGAAAAAGGGATCACATACGACAATATCAAGTCAAAATGGTCGTGGTTGAAGGCCGGTGAATCGTCCCAAACAGTGGCGAAGAGGGGATTGACGGCCAGGAAGGTTTTGCTGTGTGTTTGGTTGGATTGGAAGGGAATCACCCACCATGAGCTGCTCCCACATGGCCAGACGCTTAATTCCACCATCTACTGTGAACAAATGGATCGCTTGAAGCAGGCGATCGACCAGAAGCGTCCAGAATTGTCCAACAGGAAGGGTGTAGTGTTCCACCAGGAGAACGCCAGACCACACACTTCGTTGATGACTCGTCAGAAGCTACGTGGGCTCGGATGGGAGGTTTTATCGCATCCACCATATTGCCCGGACAGCGCCAAGTGATAACTACATGTTCCTGGCCATGGCGAACGCCCTTGGTGGTGTGAAGTTGAACTCAAAAGAGGCTTGTGAAAAGTGACTGTCCGAGTTCTTCGTAAATGAGGAAGGGGCTCCTACGAGGGGATATTATGCGGCTGCCGTCTATATGGAAACAGATTATCGAACTAAACGGCGCATATTTGAACTAAATCCGATCACTGTAAGACTTTTTATGAAGCATTGAATGAAGAGTAAAAAGCGGAAGGGAGAAGAGACAAACTTATATTTTATATTAAGTAAATTCAACTTAAATCTTAATGGGAGTTTATTTTTCGTAAATAATGAAATCATATTACATAGATATGCAAAAGAATATATTAACACATTCCTGTTCACACAATGTTATATATTTTTAATATTTCGAGAAACTCGCTAACATAACCAATTTGCGACACTGCAATTGCTTGTCTATCTCACACCGTTCTGGTTTCCTTCAATTAGTACTGACGAATGTGGTAGAAGCATGTAAACTTAATGAAAATATATATTTTTTGTTGGACATTGGGAAATACTGCAATACTGCAGTCTGAGCGCTCCAGACTCAAGAACTGGTCCATTGTAGTACGAGGTAGTAACCTACACTCAATGTAAATTATTGGACTTCCGAAGGAAAACCAGCAAGCGCTTTTGTGATGAAGAGCTTAGCACTATGGTACTACTTCAGCTCCAAACGGCCGCCCCCTGATATGAGCAAACGCGGGAGATTGACAGAGCAAGTGTTCTGCAGTATCTTCACCTTCATTAAGCCAAAAACGATTAAATGCTAAGGGAATGTATGCTAACAAACCGTCTGCAATCTTTCCTATTTAGAGATAGACGAAAAGTCGCTGATTTCTTGCTGGCGTTTGGCTACACTTGGTCAGCCTGCATCCTGCAGAGTAGTACAGGTGGTGGCGCTGCCGGGAGACCCAACCTTCGACAGAAGCGCTAACGAAGAACGCGGTGGGTTCAGTTATCGAAAACGCATATATTCTTCCCTTGAGAAACCAAATATATTGCAATGAATGGGTAGGGGTGTGTGTAAAAGAATTTCCTAATTGAACTTTTAATTATCTGGCTTAAGTCACTTTTTGTCCGAAAAGCTTAAAGCCGGGATTTTAAATTTCACACATCTCGTGGCTGCTTTTTCTTTTTAAAAAGCTTCTTGAATTTATGCCCTGAAGTTGTTGAACTTGTAGATTGCCTTAATTCACTTCCAACCGAAGAAATCTATGTACTGGTCTCTCGTAGACGGTAAAACCACCCATCATATTTCTATTCACTTTGTAAAAGCGCTTTAAAAAAAAAATACGCTCTACATGGCCTAGCCATCTTAAGCGTTGTATCTGTAGACGCTTGACCAGGCGCATGTTGCTGTACAGCCCATAAAGTTCGTCGTTAAATCTTCTCCTTCAGATGCCATCAATGCAAACAGGACGAAAAATCGCACGCTAAACTTTTCTCTGGAAAAGACTAAGGGCTTCCTTATCCGCCTTTGGTAATGTCCAGGTTTCCGCGCCATAGAGTAGGACTGGGATAATCAAGCTATTATATAAAGCAAGCTTAGTCCTTCGAGAGAGGGCTTATTACTCAAGTGCCTCTTGATCCCAAAGAAACAACGAATGACAAGAGTGATTCTGCTTTTGATTTCGGTACAGGTGTTGTCCTTATTTATCGCGGAGCGATGGAAGAGGAAGTCCTTGACTACATCGAAGTTTCTGCTGCCTAGTGTGACGCTCTGTCCGAGACGTCGATGTTGTGTGTCTTTCCTTGATGACAGCATGTACTTCGTTTTGCCCTCATTTACCGCCAGACCCATTTTAGCCGCTTCCGCTTCAATGCCAGCAAAAGCCTCATTGACGGCTCGCTGTGTTCGTCCAATCACGTCAATGTCATCAGCATAAGCTAGCAATTGAACTGACTTTTGGAAGATTGTGCCTCTGGTGTTGACTTGTGATTTACGTTAATGAGTAAAAGAAGTCACATGACAGTGCGTCGCCTTGTCTAAAACCTTTTTTGACATTGGAGGTCTCAGATCTTAGCTCGACGGAGCAGCGAGAGTTGTTCATCGTTATCCGGCACAATCTGACGAATTTGGAATGCCAAAACTAGACATGGCACTGTATAGCATATATATATGTATGTACCCTGTCAAATCGACGAATAGGTGGTGGGTGTCGATTTGCACTTCTTGGGTCTTTTCCAGGATCTGCCGTAATGTGAAGATCTGGTCTATTGTGAACTTCCCTCGTCTGAAACCACACTAATATGGGCCTATCATGTCATGGACATACGGTTTCAGACGCTCACACAATACGGCAGAGAGAATCCTATATGCGATGTTAGGGAGACAGATCCTTCTATAATTAGCGCAGTCAAAGGGGTCTCCACACATTGGGCATGCTTTCCTCCGATCATATCTTACTTTTCGTTGAACAACTCCGACAAAAACAGGAATTAAGGAAAAATAAAATGGGTGAGTACAGAGTGTACTCTCACATACATGAGTGTGAGATTCCTTAATAAATAAATATTTAGTTGAGTAGTTTGTAAATCATATCAATTACTGCAATCTATTCTTGGACTCCACTGGCATTTTTCTACCCTAGCACTACATAGCAGAAGCAACTCTCGAAAAATAAAATAAAATTTTGAATGGCTCTTAGTCAATTATATAGATAAGTGTTCATTGCAATATAGTGAATTAATAAATATTCTGAAACACATTCTTTTAGTTAAAAGTATGTATGTTACATGATTGTTTTGAGTTTTTGTTTTATTCCTCTCCTTTTTCTCGTATAAATTACAACTTTCATAAATTTTGATTTCCTTCCCTTAACTAAAGTTTAGTTGCAAAAAAAATCCACAATAATCTTATCACTAAACGTGAAATAAGAAACCATCAATCTCTCATATGCGCACATACATGATTGCTGCTTTCACCAAGCTTCAAAGAACAGTTTGTCGCGGCTGCACAGCACGCCTGCTCTTGATACACAGATAAATCTCCTTCCCCTTTACCTCCACATCATGGAACGACACTCAAGGAGATCTTTCGTTTAAAAAGGAATAGTCTTTGGTTCCACTCGTACGGAGCTTTGATGATCTCGCAGACCGAGGTACTACCCTCATGGACATGCCCTCTGATGCGAAGTCACCAATAATACAGTTGCGACGCTTATACAAAGTCGACTTTCCCCGTGTCCTAGAATGGCTCTGGCCAGAGATTGAACCGGGAAAAGAATGCAGTCGGATTTTCACGGACGGCTCCAAGACGACGGAGGGTTCTGGGGCTGGGGCCTTCGTGGAAAACGACAACATTAGACTTTACGCCTCCTTAGGTAATTTCGCGTCGGTCTTCCAGGCGGAAGCCTTTGCGATCCTAATAGCCACCGAGAATAGGTGGATGGGAAAAAGTAGCCACAGCCAAGCTGTGCTGAAGGCCTTACTCAATCCTTTTAATAATAATAATTGTTTGCGCTACAGTCCACAGGGGGACCAGGGACTAGCTTGCTCATCAACTACTCAGGTTGTGCGCGCTACTGTTCTCTCACGAGTAGAAACGAAGACAGTTTTCTGCCGACTCCGAACTGCGAAGTTTGAGAAGCTTTCTTAGACAGTTACTACTCTTTGAATGTTGTCAGCAGCTCGAAAGAGGTGGTGCCGTGAAAAATTCGAGGTGTTCAGTCGAGAATCGAACCCAGACCCTTCGGCGTGTGAGCGTCGCACTCTACCCACTACGCCACGGCAGCCAAACTTAATCAATCCTTTTACCACTTCCAAAATAGTTCAAGAATGCAAGTTTTTCCTTAATTTGGTCGACAGGCTGAATTCGCTAAAACTTGTTTGGGTCCCGGGACATCACGGGATCTTGGGAAACGTAATTGCCGATGCACTAGCCAGGATAAGTTCAGAAGAGGCATTCGTAGGGCCCGAACCCATCTTGGGACTACCCAAGTCCCTGGTCAAGGCCTCAGTTGACGGTTGGGTCTCTCTACAGTACAGCCACAGATGGCGTGAATCTCCAGGTTGCACGATGAACAAGAGTATGCTCCCGAATGTAAGTAAGAAATTTGCATCTTTTCTGCTATCTCTAGACAGAAACGAGTGCAGACAACTTATCCGCGTACTAACGGGACACTTTACCTTCGCTATGCTATGCTAAATCGGCTTGGGCTCAGTGATTTCACCCTTTGCGACGCCTGTGGAGAAGGTGAAGACACTTCAGAGCACTTTCTCTGTCAGTGTCTCGCCTTTGCTCGATCATGTGGCAGCTGATTGGCGCTGATGTGGTGGGAACTGAAAACCTGAGTTCTATAACACAGAAGCGCCTCTTAGTTTTTCTTCGGAAAACCAAGAAATTACATTAAATAAAGGTTACTGTTTGGTAGTACAATGGACCAGTATTTGAGTCTGGACTCTCCAGTGCAGTATATCCCAACCTCCAAAAACAAAGGGCCAATCAATATGTAACAATATGTAAAATGTTCCTTTAAACTGCTCGTTCGAGTTGCCATCGGATTATTATTCCCCCAACTCGTCGGAGAGGAGTAGAGATTAACTCTTGGCTACAGAGACAATACAATTGAAATTGAAATAAATTATTTTTCGGGTGAATTAATTCAAAACCCCTGATGTTGATGCCCAAAAGGAAGTAGTTATAATTCAATATTCATCTATTGAAAAATGGCGTATTTTCTATGGACAAGAAAATGGTTCCCAAGGGACACAAAATCCCTTGAGAACCATTTTCTTATTTTTCTTGTTGACTTACAAGATGGCGGGCAAAGCATCTTCTGTCCTAATTCACTTTACTCGAAAATGTTCGCTCTGCTGAATGTCGACATCTTCACACACACTCTGGGGATTACATTTCATTTTTTCTCCGGTCTTTTTTCACAGCAATTATTGATACTCGGTTTTTGAGGAATCACATCTTCACCTACGTCATCACAAAAAATCACAGTCATCTTGGCCGAAGAAAAAAAAAAGCCCCCTGCTGTGGGCGATAAGTCAAGCCCCTCAGCCAGGAACACCGATTGACCTTTGACATCCTCCAATCGCAAACACATACAAAAGGAAAAAACTTAATGTTTTCATTTAATTTATAATGACGTCATCATATTTATTGTCTCTTCATTCACAGAATGATACAAGACCCTACGTCTTCACAAATAACTTAGGTTTCACTTAGTGGCTAGATTTATAAATTATTGTAAATTGGGAAATACTTTTACGTTAACAGATGGGTAATGAACGGACTGAGTTCAGGAACATTGATCACGCACAAAATTATTGCTGAATGGAGGCGCGATGAAAGGCAAGATGATGTATAAGCAGTCTCACAGAGCACGGTGCGCGTGCTTAAATGGAGTTGATGCTGGCAGTGGGGCGAGCTGCCTCAGATTGCAACGTTTATTGCGTTTTTTATGACGATATTGCCTGTGCTGCTGTAGAAGTTGATGCAGTTGGTAATGTTGGCAGACTTGCGGCAGCCAGTGTGCGTTAGGTTTGGCAATGAAATGTTGTTCTTGATATTGAATCTGGAACCTGATGACGTTGAACTTGTTGAGTAGCTGCTTTTCGGCTTCCTTCCACTTTCGCTGTCGCTGTACGACGACGATGACGATGAGAACGTGGAGGAGGATGATTTACATTTCTCCTGACGGTCGGTGTGTTGACTGGCTCGCAGCTCAGTGGCGTTGACCACTTTCAATACTCCATTACAGCCGATGTAATCCACGTCCTGCTCCGATGATCCACTTCCCAGGTAGATGCGGCCACTGTTGCCCGTGTACTTAATGTTGCCACTGTTGTTGGTGATTTTCACTCGAGTGCCATTCCCAACAATGTCCAAGTTTCCGGAGTTTTGGTTGATGCGAATCTTATTACCGTTGCCGATAATCCGAAGATTGTTCTTGTTGCAGTCCATCCGGAATTCCTTGCAGTTACCGATTAAGTCTTTTCTTGGCTTCGAGTCGAACGCCGTGGATCTGGATCCCTTTTCACTTGGAGTGTCCTCCTTCTTGGGCGTCACATTGTCTTCGTCCACTATCGGTACACCCATTTTTATTCCTTTGTTTGTTTTGAACGCGTATCTGCTTTTCTTAAACTGATTGTCAGCTGAATGTGAATTAGCGCGACGCGGTGATTTACACGAGGTATTATGTATTGTGTATTGGCGAAAGTATCTCAAAGCAAAAAAAGCTTTGCGTTTGCTTTAAGCTCTAATTCCGAACGCGGCCACCTCCAACGAGGTTCGCTTGGTGAATGAATGCTTGAGTTGAGGGCTTCAGTTGTTTTATAGACACTATCAGCTGAGAGGCAATGTGAAAAAGCTTCGAATCGGGGGTTTTGGCAAGAAATCTTTCAACCTATTGTACCGCGACGAAGTTTTTTGGTGGTTTTGCTGGATTTTTTTTGTTTTGCTTTGTTTTTGTGTATCCGAGGGCGTTTGTATTGACGGAGGGCTTTCGCAATTTATCTTTTGTTTTACGTTTTGTTTGCGTTTTCTGTCGAAGGATTTTTCTCACTTGCGTGACGCGTGTATATGTACGCAATGGGCGTAGAGGGAAGTATTATCGGCATGTCGATTATGCGTGTTGAATGATAAGCAGATAACACCGCTGCGGTTATAGGTTTTGTCGAGCGTTGTAGACGAGAATTTTGTGTGTGTAAGCTTGTATGTGTGATCGGCGATAGAATCTGCGCTGGCTTGTGTCATGTTTAACAAGAGATGATGATGATTGATATTGACTTCTGGTTGAGGAAGTCATACGTTGCCCCCATTCAATTCGGGTTAGCGGGTTAATTACCTTGAGTTATTCACTGAATTGGCTGACAATTATTGTAGCTTCTGTTTCATGTACCAATTGAACATAGACGGTTTTAATGTTTTGCTAGAAATAGATAGAAATTTGTTGTTATGCCTTGAATGGATCTTAGCGTCCATTGAACTTGTGTTTTCATTTCGGTCAGAAACATTCCCTCTGCCTTGGATTTAATTTAAGTTTTTGGCCTCTTAGAAAATATAAACATTTTTCAGCTCTCATATGTACTTTCATATGTATGTAGGCATGCCTTTGAAAATTGGGGGAACCCCTATCTCTTTAAGAAAGTTTTGGATTGTGAATTATGAAACTGAATGCTAATGAAGAGTACATTATTTATGTTATGTTATTACATTATTTTTCGAATAGCTTATTTCTATTTTAGGCACCTTTGACTGAATTAAAATAAGAGTTTGTATGATTGAAGATTTAACTAATCATTTAACACATACAGTTGTGTTCATAAAAATAGCAGTATTTATACGACTTAGATAATAAGCAACATATTTCCAAGAAGATCCTTTTTCCAAATGTACACATATCAGGTTTAATTGCATTTTCCGGTAACTAAGATTCCTACCAGAAATAAAAAATAAAAAGTGAAGGCTTACCAAGTATACCGGTATGAAAATAAAATACTAATTATTAATGGGAAAGTAAAAACATTTTATTCAAAGTAATGGTCATTGTTCTCTACACATTTTGACCACCTTTCTGGCAATTTGTGAATACCACGCCAATAAAATTGTTCGTCTTTTAAAGTAAACCAATCAGACACCCAATTTTCGACCTCCTCGTGGGAATTAAAGTACTGCTCAGCCAATGCGTTTCCCATCGATGAAAACAAATGGTGAATACGGCGGGTGGGGTAGCTACTCCCAGCCAAGTGTTTTGATTGTATTCTGAACCGGTTTTGCTTTGTGTGCAGGTGCATTGTCATGGAGCAAAATTACCTTGCCGTGTCTTCTGGCACATTCTGGTCGTTTCTCGATCAATGCATGGTTCAAATTGATCATTTTTTGTCGGTAGCGATCAGTATTAACGATTTCACCAGGTTTTAGGAGCTCGTGGTACCACACACCTTTCTGGTTCCACCAAACACACAGCATTTTCATCTTGCTGAATCGATCTGGTTTCGCAGTCGATGTTGATGAATGTCCCAGATTAACCCATGATTTTTTCGGTTTAGGATTCTTAAAATAAATCCATTTTCCATCGCCAGTAAAAATCTGATGCAAAACCGATTTTCTTTCGTGTCTTTGAGGCAAAATTTCACAAGTGTGTTTTCTGTTTTCCATCTGTGGCATCCATTTTCCACACTTTTGGAGCTTTCCCATAGCTTTAAAACGGTCAGAAATTGTTTGTTGTGCAACATTTAACATTGCTGCCATTTGCTTTTGACTCAAAGTGTCATCTCCATCCAATATCGTTTGCAATTCGACGTCTTCAAACTTTTTTGTTGGTCTTCCACGTTCTTCATTTCTCGTATCAAAATCATTATTTCTGAACCGTTGAAACCATCTTTTGCATGTTGCTTCTGATAGAGTATGATCACCATATGCCTCGACAAGCATTCGATGCGATTCTGCAGCACTTTTCTTCAAATGAAAACAAAAAATTAATGCTTTCCGCAAATCATCACTTTCTGGTACAAAATTCAACATTTTTAACACGATGAAAAAATATGATGTTGTCTGTTCACTGACTTGAGGTATACTAAATATTTTTCACAGATGTCATACCAAACAAACAAAAAAAAATAAAATAAGGGCTCGTTTACAACAAATGTTCCTTATTGACCCATTTGTATCTTGACGCTCACTTCATATCGGTATACCTGGTCTTTCCTTTCGCCTTTTTCACACATTCATTGAAATCTATTGATGAAAATTGCAGTGTTTTTAGGTTTTACCATAAAGTGTCTCAGAAATTGTTGTTTAGAGTTTAAAAAATATTTGTGTATTCTTGATTGGTAAGTGAATGTTTTTCTATTTGTTGTCTATTATTAACATACTTTAAAGTCTATATATTTCTATATTTACTGATGGTATGCGGAATTTGATCGAAAAATTGCGTTCGGAGGGAAAAACTTTGCTTCAATCCAGGAAATCATAAGATGTTCAGCGAAAATGGTCAGCAATGCGCTAAACTGGAAAGTTAGGCCCGAAACACGCGGTCCAAAAAGAGTAACGGCTAAGGGAACAGACCGAAAAATTATCAACATGGCAAAGGAGAACCCTTAAATAAGCCTCAGACAGAGAAAGGATGAACTCCAACTTTCGGTGAGTGGTGTAACGGTTAGAAGACGTCTTCTAGAGGCTAAACCACCAGCTCGAAGCCCGCGAAAAGTACCGCTTTTGACAAAAAAGCATGTGAAGAAAAGATTGGCATTCGCAAAGTTTCACAAAAATTGGCCTAAGGAGAAATGGAGAAATGTTCTGTGGAGCGATGAAAGCAAAACAATCTTATTTGGGTCCAAGGGTCGTCGGGAATATGTAAGAAGACCAAAGAATGAAGAAAATAATCCCCGTTATACAGTAAAAACTGGTAAACACGGATTAGCAAAACTAATGATTTGGGCCTGTTTCTTATACAATGGGGTTGGGCCTATATATCCTATCAAGGGTATTATGGTCGGTGCTGAGTACGTTAAAATTTAAGAAGAGGTTATGCTGCCATATGCCTAGGAGGAAATGCCACTAGTTTGGGTATATTAACAAGATAATGACCCAAAACATACGTCAAAACGGCCAAAATCTTGGTTTGATGAAAAAAGAATAACCGCTATGGAGTGGCCAGCACAATCCCCTGACCTAAACCCCATTGAGAACTTGTGGGGCGATGGTAAAAATTCTGTCCATGAGGTTAAACCCAAAAACCTCCCAAAGAATTGTGGGAGGTAATGCGAGACTCATGAGAAGCTATACCAGTTGAGAGATGTCGGAGTTTGGTGGACTCAATGACACGAAGAAGCAGCGCAGTGATAAAAAAGAAAGGCTTTGCTACAAAGTACTATTGGTAAGCTGTCAAAAATAATGATTTCATATTGTTTTATTGATTTCTGTTGTCTAGGCTCAGCATAATTCTAAACACTGCTATTTTTATGAACGACTGCGAAATATTACTACAACCAAAAAAAAAAAAAAAAATAGTTAAAAGTTATGAACAATGTTTATTTTGTAATATACCTGTTAAGACTGATATACTTTACTTTTGCATACGTTTTTTGAAAAAATACTTAAACAATTTTAAAAAATTAATAGAAAATTATTTCTCTCTTTTAAGGAGCACTGCTATTTTTATGAAGACAACTGTATGTACTTCTATTTTCGATGGGTGCATAATTTATTTAATTTATCAGGCACGTCAACGTTATTTATTTCTTCCAAATAGGGGTCGCATATTGTTCGGATGAAACAACGTTTTCAAATAGAGTGCAGTTTTTAATTGAGCAGCAATAGGCTTACCTACTACTTTCCCATATAAGTAGGTTACCACTACCAAGGTCAGCCACAGCTTGTAGGTGGGGTTATTTATTGAAAACAGGGTTAAATAAATTGTATCCCCTCTCGTCAGTCACGAATGCATTGAAAAATAT
The DNA here is from genome assembly GCA_955652365.1 of Eristalinus aeneus. Lineage (NCBI taxonomy): Eukaryota > Metazoa > Arthropoda > Insecta > Diptera > Syrphidae > Eristalinus > Eristalinus aeneus. Next base: position 61,165,635 of record OY019131.1, read on the forward strand.
ATTATGGAATGCTTAAGGAGGTCTCACTCCTGCAATATGGAGTGCTTTAGGAGGTCTGCCTTATTTTTTATGGACCGTATATTTCGCATCAGATTATTTGTTAGTACTCACCCACCACGAAGTGAGTCAAATCATATGTACACGCAATGTTCCGGGAAGTCAAACAAAGCTGCTAAAGCGGACGGACTACCCGCAGAACTTTTTAAAGCAGCTGGAGGAGACTTAGTTGGGCGCATCCACCTCATCTCTAAGATATGGTCGGAGGAAAGCATGCCCGGTGAGTAGAATCTCAGCGTCGTTTCCCGGTACACAAGAAAAGGGGCCCCTTTGATTGTACCAATTATCGAGGGATCAGCCTCCTTGCATACTAGATCGTCTCTGCCGTATTGTATGAGCGTCTGAAATCTTTTGTCCACTACCTGATACGTCCCCATCAGTGTGGTTTCAGGCCTGGGAAGTCTGCGATAGACCAGATCTTCACTTTACGGCAGTTCCTGGAAAGAACCCAAGATGTACAAATCGACACTCACCACCCATTCGTCGATTTTAAGACCGCATATGACAGTGTGTGGCCGCCGTGGTGTAGTGGGTAGAGTGCGACGCTCACACGCCGAAGGGTCTAGGTTCGATTCCTGGCTGGAGTCGGCAAAAAACTGTAGGTCCCTTTTACTCGTGAGAGAACAGTAGCGCGCACAACACGGGCAGTTGATGAGCAAGCTAGGCCCTGGTCCCCCTCTGGACTGTCGCGCCAACAGTTATTATTATTATACCATATGACAGTGTCCATAGAGACGAGGTATACAGTACCAAGTCTAATTTTGGAATTTCTACAAAACTCGTTAGATTGTGTAGGATGACGATGGAGAACTCTCGCTGCTCCATCAAGTTCAGTAATGAACTCACCAGAACCTTCAACGTCAGCAAAAGGTTTCAGACAAGGTGACGCACTGTCATGTGACTTCTTCAATATCATCCAATCAACACCATAGGCACGATCTTCCAAAAGTCAGTTCAATTGCTAACTTACGCTGATGACATTGACGTGATTGGACGGACACAGTGAGCCGCCAATGAGGCGTTTGGTGGCATTAAAGCGGAAGCGGTTAGAATGGGCTTGGCGGTAAATGAGGGCAAAACGAAGTACATGCTGTTATCAAGAAAAGACACACAACATCGACGTCTCGGACGGAGCGTCACACTAGGCAGCAGAAACTTCGAGGTAGTTAAGGACTTCGTCTACCTCGGCTCCGCGGTAAACAGGGACAACAACATCAGTACCGAAATCAAACGCAGAATCACTCTTGCCAACCGCTGTTTCTTTGGGCTCAAGAGGCAATTGAGTAATAAAGCCCTCTCTCGAAGGACTAAGCTGGCTTTATATAACAGCTTGATCATCCCCGTCCTACTATATGGCGCAGAATCTTGGACGTTAGCAAAAGCTCGCGTTGTTCGATGCAGCGTCGCCTTATAGGCGTCTTGTTTAGCTGCGTGCGCTTGCCTGCACTCGTCGTCAAACCATGGGTTCCTTCTGGGTGGTGACGTGAAACCCAGCACATCAGTGGCAGCATCTTTGATGGCTTCTTGACAACGTTTCCATTCTTCTTCTATGCTTAGTGCAGGGAGCGTCGAACTCTGGGCGAGTTTCCGGGAGACTCGGTCGGCAAAGTTCCCAGCAATCAGCTGCGATTGTAGCTTTTCGACGTCAAACCGTTTTGGCCTTTCTCGACTTCGTTGCTCTCTCGATATCCGGGTTCTTACCTTGGCTACAACAAGGTCATGATCCGAGTCAATGTTTGCACCTCGGAAGGTTCGGACATCGAGAATACTGGAGGAGTGTCTGACGTCGATCGCAACGTGATCAATCTGGTTGACGGTTGATTGATCAGGAGATCGCCAGGTTCCTTTGTGAATGTTCAGGTGTGGGAACCGCGTGCTAGCCATAGAGAGGTTTCGCCCCGAGGCGAAGTCCAACAGCCTGATTCCGTTTCCGGATGTGTTGTCGTGCAGGCTGTGTTTACCGATGACTCCAGCAAAGATGTCCTCCTTTCCCAGCTGAGCGTTGAAATCTCCTGGCCGTTACTAAAAGCGAATGAGGAAGTCCTTAGTCTTTTACGAGAGAAAAGTTTTGCGTGCGATTTTTAGTCCTGTTTGCGTTGATGGCATCTGGAGGAGAAGATTAAAACGACGAATTCTATGGGCTGTACAGCGACGTGCGCTTGTCAAGCGTCTACGGATACAACGCTTAAGATGGCTAGGTCATGTAGAGCGTATGGACACCACTGCTCAGGCCCGAAAATTTTTTGAATCCGAGCCATTGGGACAACACAACAGAGGACGGCCTAGGCTATGGTGGCGCATGCAAGTAGAGAAGGACACCAATCAACTTGGAGTGCGCATCTGGAGGCAGCTGGCGAAGATCGTGTTGGCTGGAGAGGCATGTTGGTTGGGACTCAGGTCCACCCCGGACTGTAGCGCCACAAGAAGAAGAAGAAGAAAGTGTTCCGGGAAGCGATACAATATGAAATAAATGTAAATCTTTACTGAATTTGGGATATTCAGTTTATCATTAAAAAACCCCAATTTCATGTACACAGCATTACCGAGTTACTGCAATATTTTTAAAATTTGAGCATAATTTTCTAATTCTACTACCCGATGTAAATAATGATTTAGATATATTGAGAAGATGGTTGAAGAAACATAATTTACTTCTCAGTTATAAAACCAAGTATAAGCCATTTAACATCAAGGGTTTAATATTTAAAGAATTACATAGCACTGCTCTTATTGCCAACGTTTTTTTTGACTCATTCACATATGTTTGATGTATCAACTTTTAATAAAGCTCTAAACTGTAGTGAGAATTGCTTTAGAATAGAGTGTGCTTATAGTTTTAAGTACATAGACATCATTTTGGACAGTAAATTATCTTGGACAACACACACAACTTATCTTAAGCAATATTTAAATAAAATCATTAGACAGATTTACCATCTTAGGCCTTACTGCAATTTGCGAATTGTAAAAATGGTCTATAATGGTCTTCTCAACTCAGAAATACGGTATAGTAGAGCATGTTGAAGTGGTGCCTATAATAATAAAAAAGAATCACTTTTAATTAAACAAAATCATGCAAAAAAATTAAGACCAAAGTGAATCGTGGCCGCCGTGGAGTAGTGGCTAGAGTGCGACGCTCACACACCGAAGGGTCTGGGTTCGATTCTCGACTGAACACCTCGAATTTTTCACGTCACCACCTCTTTCGAGTTGCTGACAACACTCAAAGAGTAACAACTGCCTAAGAAAGCTTCTCAAATTTCACAGTTCGGAGTTGGTCCCCTCTACTCGTGAGAGAACAGTAGCGCGCACAACACGAGTAGTCGATGAGCAAGTTAGGCCCTGGTCCCACTAAGGACTGCCGCGCCAACAATTATTATCTTAAGTAAATCGTAGAACACAAAGTTTTGAAATTTTCAAATAATATTCTTATATTTTCCCACTAAGTATCTGTAATGCTATAAGGTATTAAGAATATTTTTTGACAATTCCGGCTACTTCTATGAAAGATATAATCAATGGTACAAATTACACACTAATTTCAAAGACGTCGCCGCTATTCGAACTATACATAAGACTCATTTCTCACCTTTTTTGATGTAACTGCTTCACGCTTTTTTAATTGGTTACTGTGAACGTCAGGTGTGAGAGAAGGAAATCAATATTTTTGAATTACGTTAAAAATTGTCTCTTCTCTTTCAATCATTTGTTTTTTACTACTTTGCTGTACTGTGAGGGTCAAGATACAAATGTCTCGATAGGGAACATTTGTTGTGAACGAGCCCTTATTTGTTTTTGTTTGTTTGTTATGAGATCTGTGAAAAATATTTAGTATACATCAAGTCATTAAACAGACAACATCATATTTTTTCATCGTGTTAAAAATGTCGAATTTAGTACCAGAAAGTGATGATTTGCGGAAAGCATTAATTTTTTGTTTTCATTTGGAGAAAAGTACTGCAGAGTCACATCGAATGCTCGTAGTGGCAGATGGTGACCATGCTCTATCAGAAGCAACATGCAAAAGATGGTTTCAACGGTTCAGAAATAATGGTTTTGATGTGAGCAATGAAGAACGTGGAAGACCGAATTGCAAACGATATTGGATGGAGGTGACACTTTGAGTCAAAAACAAATGGCGGCAATGTTAAATGTTGCACAACGATGTTGTTACGGGAAAGAACCAAAAGTGTGGAAAATGGGTGCCACAAGAATTGAATGAAAGACATATGGAAAACCGAAAAAACACTTGTGAAATTTTGCCTCAAAGACACGAAAGAAAATCGGTTTTGCATTGGATTGTTACTGGCGATGAAAAATGGATTTATTTTAAGAATCCTAAACGGAAAAAATCATGGGTTAATCTGGGACAACCATCAACATCGACTGCAAAACCAGATCGATTCGGCAAGAAGACAATGCTGTGTGTTTGGTGGGACTAGAAAGGTGTGGTGTACCAGGAGCTCCTAAAACCTGGTGAAACCGTTAGTACTGATCGCAGTAGACAACAAATGATCAATTTGAACCATGCATTGATCGAGAAACGACCAGAATGGGCCAGAAGACACGGCAAGGTAATTTTGCTCCATGACAATGCACCTGCACACAAAGCAAAACCGGTTCAGGAGACAATCAAAACACTTGGCTGGGGGCAGCTACCCCACCCGCCGTATTCACCATTTGTTTTCATCGATGGGACACGCATTGGCTGAGCAGTACTTTAATTCCCACGAGGAGATCGAAAATTGGGCGTCTGATTGGTTTGCTTTAAAAGACGAACAATTTTATTGGCGTGGTATTCACAAATTGCCAGAAAGGTGGTCAAAATGTGTAGAAAACAATGGTAATGCCTTTTTTGGTATTTTAGTTCATTTATCTTCGAATTAATTATTATTAATATTTCTTTTCCCATCAATAATCTTCTATTAGTGGTTAATAAAGTCATGGGTACTACCCACTTTACCACTTGTCTTTGACAATAGATAGTACGAAACTAAAACTTTAGAAAGAATGATAATTTCAGTATTGATTCTAGTTCACAGAGACAATTTATGAATTGAAAAATCGAGTTAGGAAGTACTTTGATTTTTAAAACCAACAGGTTCCTTAACATCTGTGCTACCTTATTTCATTCGAGGTATTTAATACTATACATATGGAAACTAGGCGATCATACAGTAATAAAAATATGTAATAAAAAATATATAAAATTTTAAATTACTAGAAAAAAGAATCTCGTAAAAATTAGGTCGACTTTTCATAATTCTAATCATGCAAATCTGACATTATATCATTTGTTATTTTTATAACAATAACGATCTTAAATGAAATCTGAATCTATTTTTGATAGGTCTATTCCATCATATTTTCAGCATTGTGATAAATTTAAAGTATTCGACTGATATATTTTTCAATCATCCCAACGAATTGAGAATGAAAGTAAAAGTGGCACACGGAAAAGCAAGTCTTGCTCCCTACCGGCAAACTTAGGAGCATGTCTGTATAAAAAACAAACGTTTAAGGAATGTATTTCAAGAACCTTACATAAAATAGGCGTATCAATACCATTATGAATTAAACGTCCTCGCTGTCCATAAAGTGATTGTTGATCCATAAGGTGATTTCAAGCTTTATCGCTGTATGATTGTCACGTATGGGGCATATGTGCTGTTCAATATCAACAAAATTACAGAAAATAATGCTCAATGTTCTCTTGCATCATGCATCCATTATCTCCAAAAAAAATGCTAATGTTGAATTGAACTCTGATAGAATACTCAAGCTCACACATATGTTCTTGATGAGATTATTTAATGAATGAATATTTTACTTGAGACAAAACTTAGACCTAGACACAACATACTTTTCTTAACCATCTTTCCTGTGCCCTTTATGTATGAATCTCCTTCGCTTTCACTGATTTGAAATGTTATTCTTTTTTAACAAACATTTAAACTCAGACATCAATTGATTTTTTTCATATTGTTGTTTTTTTTTTTCAAATGCCGTGGAAATGCGAAGTTTTCAGCCGGAAATCAAACAAGGACATTCAGTGTGTGGCTGTAGCACTGTATCTAGTGCGCCACGGCGGTCAATATTAAATAAATTTAATTTTATTTCATTTATTTACTATTAATTTATTGTAAATTCATAATTTAATAAGATAATTATTTTCTTTATTTATTATTTTTAATTGATAATTTTTTTCCTATTCATTTCTTAATTTTTTCATTTATATATTTTTTCTACCTAAATGAATAATTTTTGTTGTTATTTACAATGCTTATTGTTCAACCCCATCTTTTAAATAAATGTATTTCTGTTGAAAGATATATTTGATTATATATCATTTCTCTATAAATTGTGTGGTGGCATTGAAAAATGAAACAAAGAAAATATTACAAAGAAAATAAAAGCAGGGACAACCTTCTGTAAAGATTATCCGTTGTACTCTCACAATTTTATAAACACTTGACACATTTTCTTTAAAATGTGTTTTTTTCTCATCTGGTTATACAAACCAGACATCAGCCTTGAGTTCGACTTTCGCTTAACTTAAGATTACCTCCTGAAAGGCTATAACTCCTCTGCTAAATGTTCGGTTCAATGTCATTGCCCCTAAAATACTTTGTTACAAACATGAAATCATGAAGGAGGAAGAGTAATGCTTTGAACTTGTTTAATAACTTGAGTAATAATTTGAACTTGTTTATTAACAAAGGTTGCCTCTTACTTTCAAACTGTTGAAATATTTCTCCAAAACTCTCCTGGCGCGATTTGTTTTCAAATTTGATAATTGATCATTCAGAAATGATCGCCGCTGGATTGACAACTGAGATTTCTGCAGTCAAATCCAAAAAAAACCAGAAATATGCTAAACTTCGTTTTCGGTAAACGAAAAATATTTCGCTTATGAAATTATCGATGGTGTTACATCATCGGTGGAAATAATAAATTTTGCATTTAGTTGTGTTCGGGGTTTTACCCTCAAATTTAGTGGAAGTGTCCTCTATACCTCTTTTCTCCTCCCAATTCTTGTTAAAAATAAAAATCGAAAAAATTTAAGGTGCCTAATTTTTATGTTATAACAATAATTTCCTGTTATGAAGTGTAAAGGTAACAAAGTTTGTTCTCTTCAAGTGAGTCGAATCACTTTGTGAAATTTCGAGATATTTCTATGAAAGTTGTACTGCGACGTTGTGTGTCGCATTTATTGTGCCCACAGATAAAGCTGTTAACGAAATTTTACAATAGGCCAATTAGCACATGATGCCCTACTTATGTCAGGCGTCGTTTACTTTGTTGGGGATGCTTTGCCTTTTGGTGTCTACTCTAAGCGTGGCAAAAATTTTCCAAAATATTTTGAAAACAAAGCTATTCTCCTGGTTATAAAATTAACAGAATCAGTTCATAACAATAGAGCTTTCTTAACCGACTTACAAATATATTCGTTTTTGACTGTAGCAAGCAGAATTTCATATCTTGTTTGATTTGTTTATTTAGCACTTATTAGATATAGGGATCCGGTTTATGTGCTACACAGTCAAGTAAAGAAATTTTGTCTGCTTTCTTCCATAAAGAAACCTTTTGCTTTCCTATCCCCTAAGCATAAGAAATAATTTACACAGCTTTTGTAGATTTGGTAAAAAGTGTAAAACTTTTGTAAATGATTTTCTATTTAAACAGAGGTCTGGGTCAAATCACAATAGAACGAGGCCTGACACGAAGCAACTAATCGTGCTGTACATAGTAGTGTTCTCTCACGAGTTAAGGAAACCTTAAGCTTATTGTTCACTTTGACCGACCCCTGCGAGATGAACAACCCAGTCACACTCAATAATGGCGACCAAAACCAATTATAAGTAAATGTCTGCTTAATTTAAAAAAGAGACGGCGATAGCTTTAGGAAGGAGATAAAAAAATCTATGACATTGTTTCTCTTATAAATAAAGACGAAAGGTGTTTATAATTCAGGTTTGACTTGAGTATACATAAAGTCCAACGTGAAAAAATAACGATTGGAAGTTCTTCTTCTATTTTGTGCCCTAGATCTGGTGTCCACTGTTATTCAAGTTTTGAATGATGTCTCTCTTTCAGACAAAACGTTAAAGTCAAAGACACCTTGCATTGATACACCGTTCTCTTTAGTTATATTTTGCCGGCTCACTTATATGTCTAGCCCAAAAAGGAAAAGTGTGAAATTCTGTTCAATTAGAATTTCTCAAGAATTAGAGAATAAGCTTCTCAAACTTCGCCGTTTAATAATAATAATTGTTGGCGCTACAGTCCGAAGGATGACCAGGGCCTAGCTTGCTCATCAACTACTCGTGTTGTGCGCGCTACTGTTCTCTCACGAGTAGAAGGGACCTACAGTTTTTTGCCGACTCCGAACGGCGAGATATGAGAAGCTTTCTTAGACAGTTCTTACTCTTTTTAGTGTTGTCAGCAGCTCGAAAGAGGTGGTGCCGTGAAAAATTCGAAAAATTGGTGTTGAACTGTTAATCGAACCTAGACCCTTCGGCGTGTGAGCGTCGCACTCTACCCACTACGCCACGGCGACCACTTCGTCGTTTGGAGTCGACAAAAAGCTGTAGGCCCCTTCTTCTCGTGAGAGAATAGAAGCGTGCAAAACACGAATAGTTCATGAGCAAGCGAGGCCGTGGGCCCCCTGTAGACTGACGCGCCGTCCAATTATTATTATTAGTATTATTGGTGAAATACAGTATGGTAGCCTTCAATAAAGTCTTTTTTTAAGACTTAAGACTTTTTTAAGACTTTTTTAATTTTAACTTAAAAATCTCTGCTTAAATTGAATATGCAAAATGAGTAATTTATATTCATGTTATATTCGGACTTCTTCCAAATCTCCCTGAAACCTAGAAAGGTTACATGCCTCATGGCCAATCTTTATGCCATGTCTTTAACAAACAATTTTTTTTTATATTGGCGCGCACTAAAGGGATTTTTTTATACCCTCAAATGACTGGAGTTAAGTCACAGTACGGGCTGAAGGTATAGAGGAAGAGAGGGAAAGGAGATACCGATGCATATTGGTTTTAAATTCCTGTGGATTGTAATGAGACGTTGGGCTGGGTAGAGCATTCCATGTTCGTGTTGTGCGGCTGAAGAACGAGTCTTTAAACTCAACTGTACGTCCGAAGGTGGGCTTAGGGGTGAACGGTTGAGCATTCCTAGCGAGGCGGCTATTAATAATGAATTCTTGAAGAGGAGGAATGCAGCTGACTAACTCGTTTGACCATTTTTTGTTGAAATAGCGATAAAATAGTGATAGAACATTTTGTCGATGTTCACGCGAGTCGATTGAATTCGCAGCATTTTTATCACCAAAAAGTTTTATCACTCGCTGTTGGATTCTAACTAAAGGTTCAGAGAGGTCTTAAACCAGATATAAGCGTTATACTCAAGATTTGGGCGTACGTACGCCTTATATATTGTTGCCAGGTCGGAAGGGGTGCAATATTTCTTGCATCTCTTTAAGGAAACCTGGACATTTCGCTGTATTTTTCGCGATCTCGAATATGTGATAATTCCACCTTAATGTTGAGTTAATACACGTACCGAGGATGGAAAGTCGTTCAGTTTCAACAATGCAGGAGCCATTCATAGATAATGGCGGGTTGTTTTGAGATCGCTTGAGTGACAGTAGACAGCACTGAGTTTTGGAAGCATTCAATTCCACTCAATTCTTTTTACTCCAATCAATTATGCTGTCAAGATCGGAATTTAATGAGCTTAACATACGCTGCCGTTTGTTAGTAGGTAGCCGTGGCGTAATGGGTAGAGTGCTTACACGCTCACACGCCGAAGGGTCTAGGTTCTATTCCCAGCTCAACACCAATTTTTCGAATTTTTCACGGCACCACCTCTTTCGAGCTGCTGACAACACTCAAAGAGTAATAACTGTCTAAGAAAGCTTCTCAAATTTTGCCGTTTGGAGTCGGCAAAAAACTGTAGGTCCCTTCTACTCGTGAGAGAATGAGTTGATGAGCAAGCTAGGCCCTGGTCCCCCTTTGGACTGTAGCGCCAACAATTATTATTAAATTAACTTACGCTGCCGTTCCAAGTCAATGGCCGAAGAGGACGGACGAGAGCCGAGGAACGAATATGAAAAGCTGAGTATACTGTCATCAGGGAAGGAGTGAATTGGATTAGAAGTGACAGAGATGAGATCATTTATGAAAATGAGGGAGAGTGTCGGAGACAAAACAGAGCCCTGGGGAACACCAGCATTAATATGGTGAATATCAGACTTGAACCCATCCAATACAACTTGTGTTGAACGGTTCGGAAGCTTATTTCTAATCCTTTTTTGCTTTTTTTCAGCTAATTTGAACATTGTCACATTTCACCAATATTCTTCATACTTCTCTAGAATCATTTCAATTTCATACAAAGTGAAAAAAGTAGTTTTTGCCTTTTCATGCATATTTTGCAAAAGTTTTATTTTCTGTGCCATCGCTTTAAAAGAAGTACATAATTGCCCATTTGGCCAAGGTCACACCTAAGCATTTGTTTCCTTCCTTTCAAATAATTTAACAAATTTACAAGTTTTAGTCCAGACTGAATTGATGTATTTTCTCCACGGTAACCCCCATAAACCAAGAAGCAATAAAATCAAAATGATGTGGAATCCGAAAAAAAACACAGAATTTATAAGCCACTTGCACTTCTTCTGCCTCAACAACCTGCTTTGCTTCACTCCGTATCGGCTTGGGGTTCCGCATTCTGTCAGTCTTCCTGACTTGCAAAAGAGCTTGCTTGTGACGTTAAAAACTCAATTGAAAAGCTTTGCTTCCATAGAACATATTCTTGCCGTCACATTATCTCTATTACAAGCGTGCGAACCATTCAGTACTTTTAAATTACATACATACATCAATTAATCATGAGAGGCGAATTAATGAATGATAAAACAAATAAAACAAAACCTGTCTTCAGCTTGGCAACAAAACCTGAACTCATCATTGAGAAAAATCCGCGAGTGAGTGAGTGAGTGTTAATGAGACTGAACTGACCCCGGCAGGGAAACCCCCCAAATATTTGGTGTGAATTCTTTTTCTCTACAGCCGTTTCGCTTTGTTGTTTCGCCCAGCACTTCGGCTGTCTGACTGTGGCGTTTTCACAGACAAAACGGTATATGTTTGTATTTGGTTGCCGATAATTGATGGCGAGTGGAAACTAGCGGCAGCAGCGTACGATTTGAAAGAATCCAAAGCACATGTGAAGCGAAAACTGAGATACTGTTAACTGTGATGATTTCTTTCGATTTTATTTTTAGAGCAGATACACACGTTTACGCGTAAACATAGCCTTAGGTCACGCTGGCGTATGTGCACTTAATTTAATTTGTAATCACTTGATATCGCCCGGTGCGAATATCAAGTCGGACAGCCGGGTCGATTGTGTGTACGGTTGTCGAGGCCTTGAAAAGAATTGCGTGACGGCCGGTAAAGATGCATGTATTCAATCACATGTGAAGACACACGTAAGAAACCTGTGTGCGTTTGTGAGTTGCAGGAAACGAATTGATTTTGTTAATCGCTGTAACAACTTAATCTGAGTAACCGGCAAGGGAAGAAGTTTTTGTTTGATCACGGGGAATTTGTAATTGATATAATCGAGGAGTAACATATTGTAATTGATGCGAGGACTTAGAAACAAGATACAAGCAGATACTAAATTCCACAGATATTCATAATGGTTCACAGGGCGTGATTTAACTTATTAGCTAACGTTCAGTAAATACTTGAAGAGCGGATCTGCTCGGGGTATTTTTCAGTAATTTTCTCAATGGAAAGGAATACGTTTACAGACAGACACTTGACAAGCTGCCACTCTCGCTAATTACATTCTCACTGATTCGAGAATATTGCTGGTGTGTTGCCTATCCATCAAAACATAACAGATTAATAGGATTCGGAACTCAACAACGATTTAGTCAACGATATGAGTGAGAATAAAAGAAAGAATCGAATATTGGGTAGGTTTGAGGAGTGCCTTTGAGTTTTGTAATGTGACGGTAAACCACCCTTTTCGGGTGTGTTTTCGACTTTGTGCCTTTTACTTTGTCAGAAAGTCAATATAATACCTGTACGAAGTAAAACAAACGGATTGCACTTCAATAAACATGTGAAATTGAAGACTTATTTCTTTGTTCGTGCCTCGAAGGTGCATTTTTTGGAAAGAAATTCGATCAAAAATTAAGCACCTACCAAACAATTTGACTGGCACATTGGTTGACAAAGCAAATGACATATTCCGTGGTAGGGCACGCATAGATGAGAATGAATAGCTGTGGCTAGAGACTATTTAAATAATAATTGTATGGGGCGACATACATCGTGGCCGCCGTGGCGTAGTGGGTAGAGTGTGACGCTCACACGCCGAAGGGTGTAGGTTCGATTCCCAGCTCAACACCAATTTTTCGAATTTTTCACGGCACCACCTTTTTCGAGCTGCTGACAACACTCAAAGAGTAAAAAACTGTCTAAGAAAGCTTCTCAAATGTCGCCGTTCGGAGTCGGCAAATAAACTGTAGGTCCCTTCTACTCGTGATAGAACAGTAGTGCGCTCAACACGAGTAGTTGATGAGCAAGCTAGGTCCTGGTTCCCCTTTGGACTGTAGCGCCAACAGTAATTATTATTATTATTATGGAGCGACAGTCATAGACAGACAGACTACTCTTGTTGTGCGCGCTACTGTTCTCTCACGAACAGAAGGGATCTACAGTTTTTTGCCGAACTCCGAACGGTGAATTTGACAAACTTTTTCTTAGACGGTTATTACTATTTAAGTTTGTCAGCAGTTGGAAAGAGTTGGTGCCGTGAAAAATTCGAGATGTTCAGCCGGGAATCGAACCTTCCAGGAGTGAGTGTCGCACTCTACCCCCTACGTCACGGCGGCGGCTAGAGACTGTGGCGTACTTAAGTCCCTGAAGTCAGGTTTAACACACAATTTCGTTTTTCGAAGATCCTTCACAAGAATCAGGAATCAAGAACCCAACGAGGCTTAGAGTTCCGAACATGTTATGGAGTAGTCGCATCACTAGATTATCTTTGATAATGAAGCCGTGGCTTATGTTTTGCTGAACTGTGGGCGCTACATGAACGATTTAGTTTAATAAGTTTGAATGCTTGGATTTGGACGACCTCTGGTTCATTCCAAGTCAAATGCAGTTTTAATAAACTTATATTATTATTCAAACATTCTATTTACATATGTAACACAAATAATAATGAAAAGGTGGTTAAAGTGCCCGTTATTATTAATGGATCGATATTTGCAGAAATTATTATATTAAAGAAATGTACCAAAGTTTGATACGGAACTTGTATAAGTTCGTCTATTTTTGCTTTTTTTCAACTCGACATAAAATTCATTTACTGCAATAAAGTCATAATTTTTAGAACTCACAACGGAAAGCTTAGAATACTTCATCAGTACGCTCATTAGAAAATGTCTGCAGCCCCCTTTTTATCCGAGGAAAATTAAAAAAAAAACAACAACAAGCGCGTTCATTGTCTTCTGTACTTATTTTTTGCCTATTTGCTATCGAAACCCCGAAACTGATAAAATGTCACGAACCAGATATCTCGCAAAATATTATTTTTTTTTAATTTTTTGTTTTAGTAGATTTTCTTCGGGGGTTCCATTAAAAGTTCATCGATTGACTGCGCACCTGTCCCGGACGCCATCAAATATATATTCCACTTAGGGCTATCGGAGCCCACTGTTGAACACTTGTAATCTGCAATCGATTGACTATCATAAATAAAGCCATATCTGTATGGAAAAAAAAATGTTTTCAAATTTCTACGATAAAAAAATTGAATGAAAAACCCCCTCAAGTACATTCAATTGTAACTCTAAAAGCATTGAACTACGCCACTATCTGCCACACCAAAAACAAATAGAAGAGTACAAATAAGAGCTTTTTTATGAAATTACTCAGATTTATTATAATTCGACAAGAGCCATTCATGTTAGAAGCTAAATTTGTCATAGATCCAAATGCTAATTGAAAGGCTTTATTATTAGGAATTCCGAATTTGAAAACAAGTTTTGTGTAACTTAAACTTTAATCAAACAATGATGAGTAATTTGTTTGTGTGATGATTTAAGAAATATTATTATGATAAAATGTATTCTTGATTTTTGTTTAATGGGAAATAGAGCATAAAATTGTTGTTTTCTAATTAAATGAGCAACGGAGGTTTAAAATTGTTACAGGTGAGCTATTAGGTATTTCTCCAACAGAATACAAAATGTTATTGACGCACTTGCATATAATCTGCAATGACATGCAATTAAAACAAAGTTATGACACGTCCATAAATCCAAACAGTTGTCATTTATGCCCTGTTTTGTTTCCGACTATGATGAATACATAATTAAGTTATTTTCGTTCCTTCTCCCTTTGCACCCTGTATATAAGCATCTACTTTTAATTAATTGATTTTATAGACGGTATTTACTTATATTCGCCTCTTCCTTATGCTCACTATACATAACTTCTACGTTGATGAACTGATTCGCATAAAATCCCTCATCATCAACAACATACTCCAGCTATACCAGTATGAAGTGAGCATGAAGATACAAATGTCTCGATAGGGAACATTTGTTGTGAACGAGCTCTTATTTTTTTTGTTTGTTTGTTTGCTATGACATCTGTGAAAAATATTTAGTATACATCAAGTCATTAAACAGACAACATCATATTTTTTCATCGTGCTAAAAATGTCGAATTTTGTACCAGAAAGTGATGATTTGCGGAAAGCATTAATCTTTTGTTTTCATTTGAAGAAAAGTGCTGCAGAGTCGCATCGAATGCTTGTCGAGGCATATGGTGATCATACTCTATCAGAAGCAACATGCAAAAGATAGTTTCAACGGTTCAGAAATAATGATTTTGATGCGAGAAATGAAGAACGTGGAGGACCACCAAAAAAGTTTGAAGACGCCGAATTGCAAATGATATTGGATGGAGATGACACTTTGAGTCAAAAGCAAATGGCAGCAATGTTAAATGTTGCACAATAAACAATTTCTGAACGTTTAAAAGCTATGAGAAAGATCCAAAAGTGTAGAAAATGGATGCCACATGAATTGAATGAAAGACAGATGGAAAACCGAAAAAACACCTGTGAAATTTTGCTTCAAAGACACGAAAGAAAATCGGTTTTGCATCGGATTGTTACTGGCGATGAAAAAGGAATTTATTTTAAGAAACCTAAACCGAAAAAATCGTGGGTTAATCTGGGACAACCATCAACATCGACTGCAAAACCAGATCGATTCGGCAAGAAGACAATGCTGTGAGTTTGGTTCGACCAGAAAGGTGTGCTGTACCACGAGCTCCTAAAACCTGGTGAAACCGTTACTACTGATCGCTACCGACAAAAAATTATCAATTTGAACCATGCATTGATCGAGAATTGACCAGAATGGGCCAGAAGACACGGCAAGGTAATTTTGCTCCATGACAATGCACACAAACCAAACCTGCACACAAAGCAAAACTTGGTCAGGATACGCCGTATTCACCAGACTTGGCTTCTTCCGACAACCATTTGTTTTCATCGATGGGACACGCATTGGCTGAGCAGCACTTCGATTCCTACGAGGAGGTCGAAAATTGGGTGTCTGATTAGTTTGCTTTAAAAGACGAACAATTTTGTTGGAGTGGTATTCACAAATTGCCAGAAAGGTGGTCCAAATGTGTAAAAAACAATGGCCAATACTTTGAATAAAATGTTTTTACTTTCCCATTAATATTTAGTGTTTTATTTTCAAAAAAATACCTGGTAAATGGACAGATTTTTTGCAAATATTTTCGATTTCCAGTCTTATGGAGTAACTTTCAAAACTGAGGAAATATTGGGAGAATTGTGAATCTCTGTGGATCTTTGGGATTTCGAATTGGATACGGATGATGGGTTATGATTTTCTGATGGTTAAGACGATCACTAGGCAGTTTGACGCGAATCTTGCGGCAACGTTTGTTTTTTCTTTTCGTTTCCATTGTGTACGAGGGTTAACTTTTATATTTCGGGATTAGGGAAAAAAAACAAATATTATTCATCGAAAATAGTTTTATTGTTTTAAAAATATTCCCCATTAAGATTTATACACTTTTGCATGCGTTTGAACCAATTGTCGAAGCACTTTTGCCACTCTGATTGAGGTAAGAGTGATTCGTCTTCGGCGGTTGATTTTCTTGTTTTCTTAGACAACAACTGGCAATCTGGATTTGGCTCAATTTGAAATTCCCATACAGTCGACTGCTGTTTACTTTTGAGCTCACACGCGTAAATCCACGATTGACCACCTGTCACATGTCATAGACGTGTTTCGAAGCACCGCGATCGTCTTTTTGGAGCATTTCTTTCGACCAATCGACACGAGCCTTCTTTTGAGCGATTGGCAAATTGTGTGGGGTCCAATGCAAACAATTTTTTTTTTTTGACGGTCAACTGTTCATTCAATTTTGAATGGTTGCTGGTCCCACTAATGCCTAAGGTTGTTTCAATCTCACGATAGATCACAAGACGATCTTGCAATATCAGTTGGTTCACATCATCAATGGTTTCCGGAACAACAATTGATTTTGGACGGCCTTCACGAAATTTGTCTTGGAGTGAACTACGACCTCTGTTGAATTCTCAATACCATCGATAAACACTTGTCCTTGATGGAGCTTTATCGCTTAAAATTGAATTAAGTTCATCGATGCACTGTTGTTGAGTTAATCCACGTTAAAAGATGTAAAAAATAATCGCACGAAAATTTTAACGATTTAATTCCATTTTTTGGGGGAAATGAATCTTTAAAGAAACTGTAAACAACACAAATAGCGCTCGCATGTCAAAACGTTCCGAGTACGTATAACCCCAAAAATGTCAAACTTTACGATAGAGCTGGTGGTTGCCAGATTGCGACACTAGGGTTGCCCAATCCCGAAATATAAAAGACAACCTTCGTGTTGATTAAAATTAAATTAAATTTATTATATCAAGTTGTGTACCATATTCTTCTTTTCTTTTCTTGAATTTTGGGTGCAAGTCCTTTCTCCTTTTCCCGCACTTTTCATTCTAAAACAGATATAAAAGTGTTCAAAAGGTGGTGCCATTTTCAAACTGTAGCTAATCAAGGAAGTGGTTACATTCTTTACTGAAAAGTCGTGACATTAATGTGCACCAACGTTTGTTTAGAAGAACAAAATTTGATATCTGTGCGAATTTGTTTTATATAAACAGAATCTGTGGGAAGTTTGATTTTCGTTTTTAGTTGGAAGAAAAGTGCAGCTCAAGTTCAATGAATGCTTGTAGAGGCTTTGGTAAAACTGCTCTGAAAGGAAGCAGAAAACGGTTTCGAAGCTTCGAAAATGCTAATTTTAGCGTCGAAGTCTTTGTAAGCTTATAAAGTTTGAATCTGAAGAGTGTTTTACTTGGTCGAAATTCGTGCCAAACTCAATTTAAACTCGCAGAACTGTAGGGAGTGCAACAGAAATCAACTTAGGGCAAGTTAAAGAAATTTAAATTTATTCAAAAGCACTCCTCAGATTTAGGCTTTAAAGGAAAAGGAAATTTGTGTTTATTCAAAAACAGGGAAGGTGCCGTACGAGCTTGAAGCAAAAGGCCTCGAAAGGCGATTTTTTTTTGCCTGCCGCCGCATTCTTCTACAAAACTATTTCGGCTATCATCGGTTAAGGTCGCACTCAATTGCTCATTGATTGGATCGACGCCACAGAGGATTCATTTTTTCTTGCATTAGATATTTACCAGAGAGGTGCAAAAAAGTAGTCGCTTCGGCGAACAATACATTGAGTGATGTATTTTTAAGTTTTATTTACTCAATAAGAAATCGATTTATTTATACTCTCAATACCGAAGACACGAAGAAGAACATTTTTAAAGGGAATTTCAGTACAATTTGCTTTCTTTTTTGTCTAGATGCCTGTCGCGTTATTGGAGAATTCCTTATAGAATATATAAAGTTTAAAAATCTAGAAACATAGTTTAGCACCTTAGGGAGTTAATGTAATTATTGTTGTTGGCGAGGTAGATGAGGATGCATACAAATTGAATTCATTTTTTAAAGACTGATACCGGTTTGAAGCTGAAGTTGAGAATGTAAATACAAATGGCTAAGAAAATTCAATCTATTCATTGTGATTTAAATAAATATAAATAAATATAAATAGAAGGTATTATTTATATCATATAAACTCGTATATCAGATTGCCTTTTTCCTTTGTGTGCGTTGCATTGAGTCATCAACACCAATCACCAGCATGCGTGATGATTTCATCTGTATACCCTTGCGAACCAACTCAAATTCGGCAATCATCCTTTCTATCGATCTGATCAAGTCAATGTGGTCAATGCATTTTGGTACGAATGTTCATTTTATTTTAGATAGATACATAAATCTTTTACTTCGCATAATATTGATGACATAAGTACCATATTGTTTCCATACATTTTGCAGTTTAGAGATATGATATTTCAATAACTTTCTTCTATAATATTTTAGAAATGTGTGCAAAATTGTGTTTTTCAAAACAAAATGATTATATTTTGGAGGAAAATACAAAAAAAACCTCCACAAAAATAAATACAGTACAATACAATACAATAATACAATTTTATCAATTGCAACTTTTGTAATAAGTAAATTAAATAATAAATAAGTAAATATATAAGTAGATAGATAAATAGATAAATAAATAAATAAATAAATAAATAAATAAATAAATAAATAAATAAACAAATTAATATACATAACACAGTAACATTTAATAAAGAATAGAAATTAAATATCACTTAGAATATTAATAAGCTGAGAATACTTAGAATATTAATACAGCGTTCTTGGAATTTTAATTTCAGTTTCTGTATCCTATGAGAAGTCAATTCAACATTCGCTTTTTTGGGTATATCTTTAGTTGAGTGATGCCAAGACAAATTTAACATCAATTTAAGAAGTTTATTTTGAGATTCTAGCAATCTTTTTATGTGACATTTCGAACAGTTACCCCATACATGATACCCATAAAGCATAATGGCCTGAAAAATCACCTTATATGAGTCTATAATCATTTTATTTTCAAGTGAAAGTAACGATTTCCTATGGGTATAACATTTTTGTTGCTACCCCTACCTTTTTGTTCGGAACATTAAAAGATAGCTTCGTGTCTAGATTTATACCCAAGTAATGTACGGAGTTTTGTGGTCGCCGTGGCGTAGTGGGTAAAGTGCGACGCTCACACGCCAAAGGGTCTAGGTTCGACTCCCAGCTCAACACCAATTTTTCGAATTTTTCACGGTACCACCTCTTTCGAGCTGGTGACAACACTCAAAGAGTAATAACTGTCTAAGAAAGCTTCTCAAATCTCTCCATTCGGATTCGGCAAAAAACTGTAGGTCCCTTCTACTCGTGAGAGAACAGTAGCGTGCACAACACGAGTAGCTGATGATCAAGCTAGGCCCTGGTCCTCCTTTGGACTGTAGCGCCAACAATTATTATTGTAATTAATGTACGGAGTTTTCCCAATTTACAGGCAATCCTTTAAACTGCAATTGCCTTGTAGGAACAAAGCAGGGCTTTCTTTTTCGTATAAAAAAGATAGCCTGCGTCTTTTCCTCATTCAATTTGATGTTCCATCTGCTGAAATATTTTTCCACAATTATGATCACATTTAAGAGATTGCTTTCAATATTGTGATCGTCTGCAAAAATTGCAGTGTGACAATATGGCAATTTTGGGAAGTCTGATATATAAATATTATATAAAATTGGAGCTAGAACTAAGCACTATGGAACACCAGAATTGAAAAATATTAGGTCAGAAACACCACTGTTCACTTGGACTACGAAACGACGACAAGTTAAGAAACTTTGGACAATTTTACATATATAAGAAGGAAACCGGAAGTGTACTCGTATTAATTTATACAAAAGTCCATCGTGCCAGACAGTATCTTGCTTTCTCTATGTCGAGTAGAACCATCCCAGTTGATTTGCCTATAGCACGGCTTGACTTCATATGATTGCAGATTCTTCATACCTGATGGGTGGAGGTGTGGTGTGCAATAAATCCGAATTGTTCATTGGGGAATATATTGTTTTCAGAAACATGTTTTAAAATCACTTCTTTGAGAACTTTCTCCAAAACTTTGCTAAGGTTGCTAATCAAACTTATTGGTCTGCAGCTTTCAGGAATTTCAGGAGGCTTGCCGTATTTCGGTATAGAATAATTTTGGCTACTTTCCAGGAGTAAGGTAAATATTTCACTTTGATACACGTATTTATGAGAAATATTAAAAGCTTACTCCACTTTTGGGCAGCTGTAAATATTTATCAAATGTTTCTAATTAGATTAAGCCCTCCTGTTTTGCGAACATTTAAGTTGTTGACGAACAATTTTTTATTCGTTTTCCTTTAGTTTTTGGAGTGACAGTTTTGATAAAATATTTCTTAGGAATTTGTACTCAAGTATATTTATTTTTGGCGTTGTTAGATAAGCCGGGGTATTATTTATACTAACTGAATTGTGACAATCACCTGTGAACATAGAAATTTCGCTGAAATGAAAATTCAATAATTTTATAAAGTTAATTTTGCGTGGCCTCACATTTTTGACACCTAGATGGAATATATACAAACTATTAGGGGACCAGTTTCCTTCAAATAACTTCTAAGATTTGTATTAACAACTGGAATCGCTCAGGAAATGCCCTTATCAATGTGAGCTTGAGTCAAGAAAGCCAACTACAGATGAATTTCGTATACAGACCAACACACTTGGACACATCTTGTGTTCTCTATGTGTTGTTTTTACATTCCGCCTAAGCTCTTCAGATTGTGTGCGTACGAAGGTTGCATTTTATATTTCGGGATTGGGCAACCCTAGTGCTGCAATATGGTAACTGCCAGCTCTATCGTAAAGTTTGACATTTTTGGGGTTATACATATGTTTTGGCTATTTGTGTTGTTTACAGTAACTTTAAAGATTCATCTCCCCCAAAAAATAGAATTAAATCGTTAAAAGCGATTATTTTTTACTTTTAACGTGGATTAACTCAACAAGAGTGCATCGATGAACTTAATTCAATTTTTGGCGATAAAGCTCCATCAAAGACCAGTGTTTATCGACGGTATTGAGAATTCTACAGAGGTCGTAGTTCACTCCAAGACGAATTTCGTGAAGGCCGTCCAAAATCAGTTGCTGTTCCGGAAACCATTGATTGTGTGCGCCAACTGATATTGCAAGTTCGTAATGTGACCTATTGTGAGATTGAGACAACCTTAGGCATTAGTGGGACCAGCAAAGATTCAATATTGCATGAACATTCGATCGTCAAAAAAATTTGTTCGAGTTGGATCCTACTCAACTTGTCAATCGCTCAAAAAAAGGCTGGTCGATTGGTCGAAAGAAATGCTCCAAAAATGCGATTGCGGTGCTTCGAAACTCGTCTATGACATCGCGACAGGTTGTCAATCGTGGATTTACGCGTATGAGCTCGAGAGTAAACAGCAGTCGATTGTTTGGGTGTTTCAAATTGAGCCAAATCCAACAAAAGTTGCTCGCGCAAGAATCACTTCCAAGCAAATGATCGCCTGATTTTCGGAAAAACTGGACATGTCGCAACCGTACCACTAGAACAACGCAGAACAGTCAATTCTGAGTGGTATACAACCATTTGTTTGCCAGTTGTCTTCCAAGCCGACAGAAGAACCAACCGCTGAAGACGGATCATTGTCACCACGACAATGCGAACTCTCACACATCGGCTCAAACAACTGAATTTTGGAGCACTCAAAACAACGATTTGATGAGTCATCCGCCGTATAGTCCTGACTTGGCACCGAATGACTTCTTTTTGTTCCCGTACGTAAAAAATAAAATGAGGTCAATGTTTTTCGACACCTGAAGAAGAGGTTGATGCGTTCAGAATGCATGTTTTGGAGATACGTCAATCAGAGTGGCAAAAGTGCTTCGACAATTGGTTCAAACGCATGCAGAAGTGTATAGATCTTAATGGGGAATATTTTGAAAAACAATATTTTTAATTAATTATATTTTTTATTAATATTTGTTTTTGTTCTCTAATCTCAAAACATAAAAGGCAACCCTCGTATTACGATGGAGAACTATCCTCCTTCAACGTCGATACAACTCACTGAAGAATATCTCTCTTAAATTTGTTCCCTTGTTTAAATTGTGTTGCGGCATATGCATCATTAAGTGACTATGGGAAAAAAATTGCAATGGCTATGCAATGTGAACGCTTCGGACAACATAGCGCCCGAAAAAAGAGTCTTTTAATAAGAGCACTGGGATTACTTTGAAGTAGCTTCATCTGTCTTCTACGTATGGGGTACTTGGCGCTCTAGTGGAAAAATGAAGTATATCGGGAGTGGGTCACTTGTTTATGTGTACACCGATTTCATACTCATTCTGTTTTTACCTGGCAGAAACCTGGCAATGGAATATCAAAAGGGTATGGCGAGGTCTGCTAAGATAATTAGACAAATCTCATTTTGAGTTTCTCTTGGTTTATATTGGCTATATGATTTTGAGAATCTGGAGGGATCATTTCTGCAGACTCCTTAACGGCAATGACGGCCCAAATCCCGCTGTTTTTCAGAATGTTCTACTCAATTTGGACAATGATAGACAAGAATTCCGTTCCCCCGATTTAGACGAGGTGAAGATAGTAATATCCAAGCTGAAGTCGAACAAAGCTGCTGGAGTGGACGGACTGTCCGCAGAACTAATTAAAGCAGCTGGAGATGACCTGGTTGGGCGCTTGCATCAGCTCATATGTAAGATATGGTCGGAGGAGAGCATGCCCGATGAGTGGAATCTCAGCTTTGTTTGCCCAGTTCACAAGAAAGGAGACTCCTTTGACTGCGCCAACTACCGATTGATTAGTCTCCTCAACATCGCATACAAGATCCTCTGTGCCGTATTGTTTAAGCGTCTGAAACCGTTTGCCCATGATCTGATAAATCCCTTTCAGTGTGGTTTCAGACCAATAAAGTCCACAATAGACCAGATCTTCACCTTACGGCAGATCCTGGAGAAGACTCAAGTAATGCAAATCGACACTCACCACCTATTCGTTGACTTTAAGGCCGCATATGACAGTATACATAGAGACGAGTGCCATGTCCAGTTTTGGCATTCCTACCAAACTTGTCAGGTTGTGTAGGATGACAATGGAGAACTCTCGCTGCTCCGGCAAGGTCGGTAACGAACTCACCGAGACCTTCAGTGTCTAAAAAGCTTTCAGACAAGGTGACGCACTGTCATGTGACTTCTTTAACATCATCCTCGAGAAGATCGTGCGTAACTCACAAGTCAACACCAAAGGCACGATCTTTCAGAAATCAGGTCAATTTCTAGCTTACGCTGATGACATTAACGTGATTGGACGGACACAGCGAGCCGCCAATGAGGAGTTTGCTGGCATTGACGCGGAAGCGGCTAAAATGGGTCTGGAGGTAAATGAGGGCAAAACTAAGTACATGCTGTCATCAAGGAAGGACACACAACATCTACGTCTCGGACAGAGCGTCACACTAGGCAGCAGAAACTTCGAGGTAGTTAAGCACTTCGTCTACCTCGGCTCCGCGGTAAGCACGGACAACACCATCGGTACCGAAATCAATCGCAGAATCAGTCTTGCCAATCGCTGTTTCTTTGGACTTTATATAACAGCTTGATCATCCCAGTCCTACTTTATGGTGCAGAAACTTGAACATTAGCAAAAGCGAATGAAGAAGCCCTTAGTCTTTTCGGGAGAAAAGTTTTGCATGCGATTTTTGGTCCTGTTTGTGTTGATGGCATCTGGAGGAGAAGATTAAAACGACAAACTCTATGGGCTGTACAATAACATGCGCCTGGTCAAGCATCTACGGATACAACGCTTAAGATGGCTAGGCCATGTAGTGAGTATGGACACCACTGCTCCGGCTCGAAATGTCTTTGAATCCGAGCCATTGGGACAACGCAACAGAGGACGATTTAGACTAAGGTGGCGGAGACAAGTGTCTCCACTTGTGTGCGCCACGTCAACCAACTTGGAATTAGCAACTGGAGACAGCTAGCGAAAGATCGTGTTGGCTGGAGAGGCATGTTGGTTGAGGCCCAGGTCCACCCCGGACTGTAACGCCATAAGAAGAAGAAGAAAAAGTTATAATTTTGGATCGACATAAGCTCCTTCTTATCGTCGAATGGTATTTTTCCACATTTCTGACTTCTTTGGAATTGCTCAGTCACTTCCTTTGTCAGACAGTCGCCGTAAACACCTTGTCTATTTCTGACTATCTGTAGCCTTTCTGCTCTAGGGTGGGAATCTATTGATGGAGCTTCACTGCCTTATAATGTAATTATGTTGCGGCTCATATAGTTTTTGTCGAAAAAGGAAACAAGTTTTTTTTTTAAATTTTAATACTCTCGTGCCAGTTCTTGCGAACAAAATGATAACAGCAATAGTAGTAGAAATAAAAGGTCATTTTATGGACCACCTCTATTTGGCATTTTGATTCGATAATGGTAAGTTTGTTGTAATACTGCACACTACAAAAATTGAAACACCTGGAAAAGAAATTGGATAAAGTATGCTTGTCCTTGTCACACCCTGTTGAATTTCTATGAAAAGTATTATACATACACGACTTTTACTTGAAAGTTTATCAAGGAATTACCGCAAATAGAAATTGTCTATACCGAACGATACATTTGTCATAGTGCTTAGGCAAACACTATGATTCATCACTTTAGAGTAATTTTCTGAATCTTAAATCATAGCAAATAGAACAAAACAGTCATACACTAGAATGGACTGCCAATTCCCAAATAATTTAATCAAAATTCATGCTGCGACTGATTAAATTCATGCTGTGTTTTATGAGCAGAAGCGCTATGAAATACCAAGACGGCACTGACCTTCTAATAGCTTTTTCAACGGAATGGTTCAACAGTCATTGCGAGCAGAATCCATCTTGAATGCTATGGGCGGTTGAGCAAGCAATTAACTCAATATCTTTGTTACAAGTTACAAGGATATCTTTGAGAAACACTTTTTTACTATTAGCTAGCAAAATTAAGAAAACCAAAATTAAGAAGACAGAATCGCTTGCTTATGAAACGAATTGGCAAAGTGTACAGACTACAATTCATTTTCGAAGAAACTCAGATGATGTGCTGCGCAATGACAGTTCAGTTTTATTGATAGAAGCGATGTGTTCACTCGGAGTGAACTACATTCGAGTCTGTTTCGTATGTTGTTTTGAAAATTTAAATGACTATGTGTCTGCTGTGTTTATAGCCATGCAGCATATAAACAAAAACATATGAGATGAGTCTGATGTATTAATAGGCATTAATAATAAGAACTGCATGACTACAGTCCACAGGGGAACTAGGGCTTGACCTTTAACTACTCGCGCTACTGTTCTCTCACGAGTAGAAGGAACCTACAGTTTTTGCCGACTCCGAACGGCGAAGTTTGAGAAGCTTTTTCTTAGACAATTAATGCTCTTTGAGTGCTTTCACGAATTAGAGCCATTAGGACAACGCAACAGAAAACGGCCTAGACTAAGATGACGCACACAATTGGAGAAGGACCTCAACCAACAGCAGCTCGAAAAACGTGGTGCCGCGAAAAATTCGATGTGTTGAGCCGGGAATCGAACCTGTGGTAGACCTTTGGCGTGTGAGCGTCCTAATCTACCCACTACGCCATGGCGGTCACATTAAGGTATTAAGATCGGTTTTTTGAGTGCGAGCTTTCTTTGTAAAGTAGCGCAAGCGGCGACGTTCAATTGTAAATACGTAATGCATGGCTCTAGTTCCAAATGTTTACCTTCGTTTTCTTTGTGTGGCGCTACAGGCCGGGATGAAACTGGGCCTCAAACACAGTTTCTCCAGTCAGCACGATCTCTTTAGCTGCTTCAAATTATGAAATCTAAGTTGATTGAGCTCCTTCTCCATTTGTGTGCGCTATCTCAGTTGAGGCCTAAATTCAAGTTCAAAGCAGAATTGGGATGTTCAAGCTGTAAAATTTAATTTCCTTTTCAGCCCAAAGAAGCAATGATTGCCAAGAGTGATACCGCGAATGATTTAGGTACTGATCTTGTTGTCTCAATTTAACGCGTCAATGTTGTGGGTCGTTCCTTGGCTAGAGCATGTACTTTGTTGTGCCTTTCACTAAATTAAATTATTATGCCACTTCCAATGCAAATAGGGAATAAACTTAGTTTTTTAGCTCTACCTCTCTGAAGTTTTACAACAATGAGATTGCACTTACAGCGTTCAGGGGATGTTGAATAATATGCACTATATCTCTATATATTCTCAGAAGGAAAAGGCAAATATCTTGGCATCCACATTTAAGGGCTATTATTTATCAGGAGCTCATCTCAGCGATATTGCTACCAAAAATTAGGTGCTCTCCTCTCTATTTCTGATATTCCTTTTGCCATTAACGAAACCTATTTTCCTAACTTAAATGAAAAAATAATATACTTAAAAGTAAAAAAAAACGAAAATCTCCAGGAATTGATAAAATAAATAATGCGCTTTTGAAGGCATTACCTAAAAAAGGTGTAAAGTTGTTGCATCTAATTTTCAGCTCATGCCTAAAACTGTGTTATTTTCCCTCCGATGGGAAAATCGCTAAGGCTATTCCAATAGCCAAACCAGGTAAACCCAAGGAAGATGCTAATAGCTACAGGCATATTAGCTTACTAAGCAGTTTGAGTAAAATATTTGAAAGAATAATCAAAGTAAGGATTGAACAACATATTGAAGAAAATAATATCTTTCCTGAAACCCAATTCGGCTTCCGTAGAGATCATTCAACTTTGCTATCAAAAATAAATTCATGACAAAAGAATCAACTGGCTTGGTATCGCTTGATTTAGAAAAAGCCTTCGATACGGTGTAGCATGATGCGCTTGTTCATAAACTTTATCGGCATGATTTTCCAATTCCATTAATAAAAATAATACAAAGTTTCTAAAAAGATGGGAAGTTCATGGTGTGCTTGGGTAATACCTATTTATCCATGCAAAGTGCTGTTTTTGGTGTTCCTCAAGGATCAAACCTTGCACCTATTTTATTCAAACTATTTATATCCGACATACAAATAGAAGCGAAAAATTCTGAACTTGCAATGTTTGCTGATGATACCGCCGTATTCGCATCTGGTGTAAGGTTCTCGGATGTATTCACGCCTTTGCAAAATGCAATACATCAAATTGAACATTATTGCGCAAAATGGAAGCAAAACATAAACTCTGAAAAACTCAAGTTGTCTGATTCACTAGACGAATGAAAGAATGTTTGATACCTAACAGAAATAATAATAATAATTGTTGGCGCGACAGTCCACAGAGCCTAGCTTGCTCATCAACTACTCGTGTTGTGCGCGCTACTGTTCTCTCACGAGTAGAAGGGACCTACAGTCTTTTGCCGACTCCGAACGGCGAAATTTGAGAAGCTTTCTTAGACAGTTATTACTCTTTGAGTGTTGTAAGGAGCTCGAAAGAAGTGGTGCCGTGAAAAATTCGGAAAATTGGTGTTGAACTGGGAATCGAACCTAGACCCTTCGGCTTATGAGCGTCGCACTCTACCCACTACGCCACGGCGGCCACCTACCTAACAGAAAGCTTTAACTAAATTCAATCGAAATAGAATGGGCGGACTTAAATGCAACTCAAATGCAAATACCTAGGAGTAGTCCTAGATAAAAACTAACCTTCCAAAAGCATATTGCCAATCGTATACATAAAGTAAATATCGTAACCAGAATCATTTATCCGTTTATAAATAAGAAATCTATGCTTAGCAATATTAACAATATCCTTTTGCTCAAAACTATTTTTCAACCCATACTTTTATATGGTTGCCCTGTTTGGTTTGATTGTGCAAAAACGCATATTTTGAAACTGCAAAGAAGTCAAAATAAATTACTTAAAATGATGATTGCATTGCCTAGAGATTTCCCTACTGCTCGTCTTCATGATATAACATGCGTCAACCTTATAATTACTATTTTAAATAAAATTGAAATAAAATTCTACAATAATTGTTCTTTTTCGGAACATAGACTAATTGCTCAATTAAGTGTGCAAAAGGGTAATGGGCAATGGTAGGTTTAAGATTTAAGTAAGGGTTTTTGTTGGTAGCTTTTCCCTTGAAGTAAAATAATGCAGCAAATACAAACTTCATTTTATAAATACATTGAATTACAGTTGTAAAGGAAACTCTCCTAAATCTCTAACTTGTTATGTAATTACCTTCTTGAATTGTTTCGAATTGGCTACTGAATAAATTGAATTGAATTGAATTTTAAAAATGTGGACGAGATTTTAGAGCGCATCTAATTTCGAAAAAAAGGTCATACATATACTCGTATGTGCGATGAACAAATACACATTTATTTTCATCAAAGTTGTGTTGTTCCAAGATGAGAGATGCTCGAATTTGCCACCCGACACCTAATCTGAAGATATGGATTTAGTATGAACATAGAAAGAAAGAGAGCGACATAGATAGGGCTAGTGTAATTCTATGTTATGGAAAACAATTATGTTGAGAGCATGTCGTGGACATAAGTACAGTCAATAATAGCAATATTTAAATTATTACAATTAAAAAACTGAGTAACAGAACATAATTGAATTACAGATAAAATATTATTAAAGTAAAACATTGAGCAAATTGCAAATAACAAAAGAGAAGAAAATGAACGATTATACATAGTTATTACTCCTCAAAAGGGAGGTTTCTCAAAGCTCTGCTTTACATTCCGCACCGATTAGCCGCCATTAGAAAAAATGTTAATATTGTAAAGAGCAGACGGAATTTTGATTTATCAATATTTTTGTCAAAAAATAAAAAAGACCGTTAAAGTCAGAAAGCAGAAACTGTTTTTTTGTATAAATTCTTACTAAACTAAACTTTGCTCTTAACAATTTTAATGACAAAGTAAAATTCACAGTAGAATATGAAAAGATGAACGCAATAGCGTTTCTTGACGTTAAAGTTCATCGGGAACATGACCCGACTGGTACAAAAAAGACACAGCGTCAGGAAGACTAGTCAACTATCGCTCCAACCAAGCCAAGCATATTATAATCAACACAGCTTCCAACTTGGTTAAAAAAGTGTTAAAGCTAAGTGACAGTAAGTTCCATCAAAAAAACGAACGAATTATCACAGACATCCTTATGGATAATGGTTATCCGATGCATGTTATTAGGAACTTAATAATACAATACAAACACAACATACACTCCGAAACACAGACAATCACCACAGTAGATTATATCTATAAAAGCATGGTGTACATCCCAACATTGTCGACAAATTTTAAGAATATAATTGATGGTAGCTGTGACAATATTAGAATAGCGTTCAAGTCTTCGAGTACACTAGCATCGGTTTTCACCAGACTCAAACCAGATATAGACAAAGGAAACAAAACTGATTTGGATTACAAAATCAACTGTAAAGGCAATGACAACGAATCCTGCAACTTATGCTACATAGGTACCACCAAACAGTTTCTTCGTCAAAGACTAGCTGGTCATAAATCAGACATCAACAACAAGAACTCAGTCAAAACAGCATTAGCTAATCACTGCGTCCAGACAAACCATCTACCCGACCTTGATGACGTCAAAATCCTGCAAACGGAAAAACATACTAGCAAAAGGTACACTCTGGAAACCCTGCACATAATCAAGACCAACAACAATATGAATAGGAAACAGGACATACAGAACATATCTGCCGTATATTCAGCACTTGTAACGGCTTAGACATATTGTATTTAAATCAAATTTCTAATTTCAAATCATTCTTGACTTATCTTCACACACGGAAGTGCTAAATATTTTGTTTTATTGTGAACTTTGTTTTTTTTTTTTTGTGATTTTAAAGAACATTTAGATTGACATCCATCCATAACTAATGTAAGTTATTTTCCACTTGTTAAATTGCATTGTCACTATGCATGTATGTAACATAATTTGTTTTATTGTTTCAATAAAAAAAGATCCCCTGATGAAGGCAGCAATCCCTGCCGAAACGTTGGGATAATAACAATGAAATAACCTAGTTTCATTGAAAATCAACAGTGACCAAAAAAGCCGACGAAGGATAGACAGTTTCCCCTGCATAATAATAATTGATTTGGTCAATTTTTACAAACAACTGTAAACTTTGGACACTTTACAGGCTCAATCAGTGTTTGTGGCTTTGACCTTTATTGGGACGCTGGAGGCTTCTCTCGCTACTCTGCTACCATTGTAAGAGTACGCATCGATGACTTTTATATTTTTCAATTATTTATTAATATAAAGAGTCTTAAGAATGAAACATTTTATGGTCGCCATGCCATAGTGAGTAGAGTGCGACACTCACACGCCGAAGATCCAGGTTCGATTCCCGACTGAACACCTCGAATTTTTCAAGGCACCACCTCTTTCGAGCTGCTGACAACACTCAAAGAGTAATAGTAGTTCAAGAAAGCTTCTCAAGCTTCGCCATTTGGTGTTGGCTAAAAACTGCAGGTCCCTTCTTCTCGTAAGAGAACAGTAGCGCGCACAACACGAGTAGTTGATGAGCAAGCTAGGTCCTGGGCCCTCTGCAGACTATAGTGCCACCCAATAACTGTTATTATTAAAACTAAAACTAATGAATTTTTTTTGGAAAGATCTTCAAGTTTCGCAAAAAGTATTGTTCAATATTTAAAAATTGGACTAGACGCCGTTTATTATTGTTGATAAGTGCGTGAACTGAGCTTGGATGGTGCATTGCCTCTTTAATTGGTTGTTAGTTGGTAGTTAGAGTGAAGCTGATTTTCAAATTTATACAACTGGAGTGGGCAGACTTTTGCTCAGTCTATCAGGTATACCCGTATGAAGTGAGCGTCAAGATACAAATGTCTCGATAGGGAACATTTGTTGTGAACGAGCCCTTATTTTTTTTTTTTTTTTGTTTGTTTGCTATGACATCTGTGAGAAATAGTTAGTATACATCAAGTCATTGAACAGCAACATCATATTTTTTCATCGTGTTAAAAAATGTCGAATTTTGTACCAGAAAGTGATGATTTGCGGAAAGCATTAATTTTTTGTTTTCATTTGAAGAAAAGTGCTGAAGAGTCGCATCGAATGCTTGTCGAGGCATATGGTGATCATGGTCTATCAGAAGCAACATGCAAAAGATGGTTTCAACGGTTCAGAAACAATGATTTTGATGTGAGAAATAAAGAACGTGGAAGACCACCAAAAAAGTTTGAAGACGCCGAATTGCAAACCATATTGGATGGAGATGACACTTTGAGTCAAAAGTAAATGGCAGCAATGTTAAATGTTGCACAACAAACAATTTCTGACAGTTTAAAAGCTAAGGGAAAGATCCAAAAGTGTGGAAAATGGGTGCCACAGATGGAAAACAGAAAAAACACTTCTGCAATTTTGCCTCAAAGACACGAAAAGAAATCGGTTTTGCATCGGATTGTTACTGGCGATGAAAAATGGATTTATTTTAAAAATCCTAAACGGAAAAAATCATGGGTTATTCATGGGACAACCATCAACATCGACTGCAAAACCAGATCGATTCGGCAAGAATACAATGCTGTGTGTTTGGTGGGACTAGAAAGGTGTGGTGTACCAGGAGCTCCTTAAACCTGGTGAAACCGTCAATACTGATCGCCACCGACAACAAATGATCAATTTGAACCATGCATTGATCGAGGAACGACCAGAATGGGCCAGAAGACACGGCAAGGTAATTTTGCTCCATGACAATGCACACAAACCAAACCTGCACACAAAGCAAAACCAGTTCAGGATACAATCAAAACACTTGGCTGGGAGCAGCTACCCCACCCACCGTATTCACCGGACTTGGCTTCTTCCGACTACCATTTGTTTTCATCGATGGGACACGCATTGGCTGAGCAGCACTTTGATTCCTACGAGGAGGTCAAAAGTTGGGTGTCTCATTGGTTTACTTTAAAAGACGAACAATTTTATTGGCGTGGTATTCACAAATTGCCAGAAAGGTGGTCGAAATGTGTAGAGAACAATGGCCAATACTTTGAATAAAATGTTTTTACTTTCCTATTAATAATTAGTGTTTTATTTTCAAAAAAACTCATTTCATACCGGTATACCTGGTATAACAATTTTTGCTATTCCAACTTGAGTTAAAGCATGTGTTTCCAAATCTTCTTCAGTTCCCGTCTGTCTAATTGTTCATACTTCGTGACAATGAAACCTGCGCCTCTTTTAAATTAATGTCTAAAAAGTGATCTTAAGACAGTGTTACCTTAGTTCTCATCAGGACCACTGAACTCTTCAAATGACAATCAGTGTAGGTGATGAAAACAAGTTTGTTAGTTGCAGAAGTGTATACAAAAATCTTCTTTGATGCGGAAAGGGAAGAACGAGCTAATTTGATGGATGATTTAAATGATTAGCATCACTTTGAAAATTTTTAAATCTTCCCAACAGATTTTGCCGTTTCCAAATTGCGTTTCATCAAACAAACAGTAGACAGCACAATTTAAGTAAACACATTTGTTTTTCTCACACCTGTTGGGGAAGTAAAACATTGTTTGTGCTCGGGAAACCACAGAGCATTCCTAAATTAAATTTGTGACTTCAAAGTCCAGCAGCATGTGTATACATTACGATTACTATGTGAATTCATTATATTAATACAAATTATCAGTGCAACTCATGAAGGGATTAATATTTAATTATGACTTCAGTGCGAGTATAACGTATTCAAGCCCCCAATTTAAGTAATTGTAAGGTCGTTAAGGGAAGCGTTATTTTGCTTACAATTATGCCTGGAATCCCCTGCAGGTCGTCAAATGCTCCCACTTATCACTCCGCACTAAGAATCAACTCAATTTAATAATGATCTAGTTACGGCCATTAATCTGCAAACCGGCAATGGGAGTCACACGAACTGATTACAAACACGACGCATTAGTGGAGAGTGATTGCAGATTATTCATAACCAAGAGGTGAATTGTATAACAAAATAAAATCCTCTTTTGTCGAATATAGCAAAGTGCAGCGGAGTGTACTTTAATGAGCCAACGAATTTAAACTGACCCTGCGGGGATGACGTTTACTCGTATTGCTACCTCACTGAATTCTGTGATACAGAGAAGATATATAAATTGAAGACATTGACAAATAAGGTTAACCATAAAAATGGGTTCATTAATTAATCAATGCCGGTCTGGACTTCATTTATGCTCTTGCTTTTGCGGGAACTCCCCTTGTTTATTAATATCGGCAAATTGTTATGTACTTGAATAGAGTGCGGCGTTATCCTGAGACACTTACAACTATATCGATCTGCGTACAAATCTGAGTATTTATGCAAGCTGCATCAACCTTGATTACGTCTGCGCCTGGTAATAGGAAAGAAAATACAGGACGAGTTCTAATGTCTCGTTGTACCCGCCTGTAGCACAGTAGTCACTGCGTAGAATGTTAAAGTATGTGCATGGCTACCATAAATAATAATGGCGCGACAGTCCACAGGGGACTAGGGCCTAGCTTCCTCATCAGCTACTCGTGTTGTACGCGCTACTGTTCTCTCACGAGTAGAAGGGATTTACAATCTTTTGCCGACTCCGAACGGCGTAGCTTGAGAAGCTTTCTTAGACAGTTATTACTCTTTGAGTGTTGTCAGCAGCTCGAAAGAGGTGGTGAAAAATTCGAAAAATTGGTGTTGAGCTGGGAATCCAACCGACACCCTTCGGCGTATGAGGGTCGCACTCTACCCACTACGCCACGGCGACCATCTTGTTGTAGATGTGCAAGAAATAAATGGAATTGATAACTTTCCCATCGCAACACTACCAAATCATATCATTCTTCGTGACCTGTTCTCAACCCACATTAATATCATTATTCTTTTTATTTGTAACTTTGTAGTCGTTGATTGAAGGTTTTCTGTGGAACCGTTAGTTACGCCAAATGCATGTAATTGGCAGAACATTGTACTCAATAATTCTTGCAAAACTATATCGCTTCCTGTCCGTAAGAAGTAGGTACATTGTGCCTGCTGCCTTGCTATAGAGTGCCCTTATAGCATAGTTTGAATTTCATTGAATGTAAATCGAATACTTTCCACCATGGAAGACGTACAGCTCTGTGCAAAAAAAATAGCACCACGTTGAGGTCTGCACTTTGGATGCTAATTACTTTTTTCCATGCTCATGTAAAGACACGATATTTATTGTAGGACATCTGTTGGGTATCAGTAATAAAATGCAAAAAACAAGATAAGCGAAGATGCATTTTAAGACAAGAAAATTGTGCAAAATAATAGCACCACGTCATTCTAAAAAGTGTTTTGTTTTGTTTTGGTTGTGTTTAGTTTTTTTTTTGTGCGTCAAAAGATTTAAGTAAAAATATTTAAGTATTTTGAAACTAGTATTCTTAAAATACAACGTTATAAACAATTAAAATAGGTCGCGGTGTGAACGTGAACTTATAAAAAAAATTAATTTCTGCGGAAAAACGTACAAATTTATTCGAGAAATCGTTGGTTGTTCGAATAAAATGATTACTCATGCAAAAAAGCACGTCGAAAAAGAAGAAACAAGAGGTAGAAAATCGAAATTAACCCATACCGACGAGCGAAGAATAATAAGATTAGCGAAACAAAACCCATTCACCACATCAAACAAAATAAAAGAGGAACTAAATCTGCCCGTATCAACATCAACCATAAGAAGGAAGTTGATAGAGAAGGAACTACCTGCCAGAAGTCCCAGAAAAGTACCATTGCTGACAAAGGTCCATCTTCATAAAAGAAAACAATTTGCGCAAGAACATTTGAACTGGGAAGTAACCAAATGGCGTAATATATTATGGACAGATGAGTCTAAAATTGTTTTATTTGGAACTCCTGGAACCAGGACATTTGTTCGCAGGCAAAAAACCAAGAGTTTAAACCGGAGTGTACTTTAAAAACCATTAAGCACGGCGGCGCGAAAATTAACATATGGGGATGCTTCTCCTACAACGGTACTGGTCCTATATTTTGGATAAAACCAATGATGACCGCCGACGTTTATGTTGGCATAATGAGGGAAACCATGTTGCCCTACGCCGAGTGGAATATGCCTCTCAGATGGGTCCTGCAGCAAGACAATGACCCGAAACATACGAGCAAATTGGCGAAGGAATTTTTTGCGAAGAATGGGGTTCAAGTTATGGAATGGCCGCCGCAATCTCCAGACCTAAACCCCATTGAAAATCTTTGGACAGATGTTAAGAAAGCTGTTTTTAAAGCGAAACCAAAAACTACACTACAGCTATGGGAAGCTGTGCAGGCTGCGTGGAGGGATATTCCAATTCGGCGATGTCAGGCACTAATCGACTCTATGCCACGACGTTGTGCCGCTGTGCTCAAAAATAAGGGTTATAAGACGAAGTACTAGAACAGTAGTGTAAATAAAAAAAATAAAAACCGTACTATTCCACTAAATTTTGCATTTTATTTACGACGTATTACTTGTGGTGATATTGTTTTGCACACCAAAATTTCGGTTTCATTTCGTATAACGGGAATTTTCTTGTCTTAAAATGCATCTTCGCTTATCTTGTTTTTTGCATTTTATTACTGATACCCAACAGATGTCCTACAATAAATATCGTGTCTTTACATAAGCATGGAGAAAAGTAATTAGCATCCAAAGTGCAGACCTCAACGTGGTGCTATTTTTTTGCACAGAGCTGTACATACATATCTTCGAAGTTAAATGAACAAGCAGTTCTTATCGACACGTTCTGAAATGTTTGCTCAAAAGAACAAGCACTACTTTTGCACAAAGCTTCTCTCGTGATCCACATAACCTGACACCCCTTATTAAAATCACCGCTCACAACTCACACTCTTCGCTGGAAATGCCTAAGAATGCACCGCGCATTTCCTTAAATCCTCATCAACAATACTTCGACGGAAATTAGACCCCGCCGCTATCGGCTGCATCTGTATCCGTTTTCATTCCTATCACATACACATCAACCCGACGGGGACTTTTAGCTGTTTCATTGCCGCTTCCCACGACTCAATGTGATTCAGATGTTTACGATCGCCAAAGGAAATCAACTTGTACACGAAAACATTTCAAAGCTCGCTGCGAAAGCACTTTTCAGTTATTTTTCCCGCCAACCCGTGCCATAAATGACGCACAAATACTCCCCAAGCTCCAAGCCCCACATCATAACAGATGTTTTGAAATCTACCGTTATCAAAACTTAAATAGTGGACGACTGGCGTTAACTCACTGATTATTGTTGGAGTAGTTGCCGCAGCAGATTTTGCAAAGTCGTCAATCGCAGAGAATTCAGACGGTGAGGTGGTGGACGCAGAGGCTCAGTTGAAAACGTGAGCTCTACAGCACTGTAATTTAATTGAATGACATCACGAGACTTGTTTGTGCGACATGGCAATAGGAATGCATTGCACGCGCAGGTAATTGTGCATCCGTGAATGGTACGAGGTATCGGCTGATGACTGCTGATGTAATTGGTGTGCTACTGTGGGTAGTGAATGCATTTTTATAGCCGTGCTTTACGTTTCATTGCGGCTGATCAATGAATAGGTAAATGTTTATATTCTTTATGAGATTTACTGTGTTGAAAGGGTTGCAAAAAATTGAAATAAGAGGTTATAAGAGGTTATGAGACAAACGGTTCAAGTATGTGTAGTTCTTGTTGCGTTAATTTATTTTTCGTTTAAAAACCGGGGATAATTTTAAAACCAGCCGTTGTAATTGTGAATGCATAAACCCGGCTTTTAGTTAGAATGCTCCACAAAATATGGACGATGATAGACAATGATTTCGTCCTCCAGACTAAGACGATTTCATAATATGAATATTGAACCTCAAGTCAATACTGCTGAAGCGGAACAACTTTTCGCAGATAAATTCAAAGCAGGGAAAAATCACGAAGGAGATGCACAGCTTCATCAGCTGATTTTGCCTTCGTCCATCGAAAATTCGACTGTTATTTACGAATTTTGAATGTAATTTACGAAACATCGAATACTATCTCATTTTACACACATGTCTCCCTCAAAAAAAGCAATATGTTCGCTATTTCCTGCATTTGTGTCCCCAATAGTGTCAAAATACGCACGGATTTCCTTTATTCAGCAGCCATTTGGAAACATATATCAGACTGCGTTCGTAAGGAACTGGAGATGATCTTTTGTTAAAATTAATGTAATCAACACCTTATTTACGATGTTATATAACATGATATTTTCCTTATAAATTTTTTGTCCTTATTGAAAAGATAGAGTCCGTTCGCGTAAGCAATAACTCCACAATCGTAGTTTGTTAATGTTAAATGCAGCTACCTAGCTAATAATTTCTGAATTTCACCAGAAATAAGATCTGGTACACTAGACTTATGGATGATTTTTAATTTTCTAATGAAATTATGTTTTCGGATGGCTCTTATTCGGTATTTTAGAGACGTGGATAAATTCTTGTGGGGTTCATTAAGCAGAAACCTATTTTCTTTTCAACTACAGAAGAGGAAAATATAGATTTGTACACCCCAGCTTTTAATATTGTATTCAACTTATAACTGATAGTTATCTACACATACACATACATACACATACATACACATCACATGACGATCTTGCAATATCAGTTGGCGCACACCATCAATGGTTTCGGGAACAACAACTGATTTTGGATGACCTTCACGAAATTCGTCTTTGAGTGAACTACGACCTCTGTAGAATTCTCAATTCCATCGATAAACACTGGTCCTTAATGGAGCTTCATCGCCAAAAATTGAATTAAGTTCATCGTTGCACTGTTATTGAGTTAATCCACGTCGAAAGTTGTAAAAAATTATTGCCCGAAAATTTTCACGATTTAATTCCATATTTTGGGCGAGACGAATCTTTTAAGTTACTGTAAACAACACAAATAGCAGTCTTATGTTAAAACGTTCTAAGTAAATATAAACTCAAAAATATCAAACCTTACAAACAAAGCAAAACTTTACAAAACAAAATCCAAGATGGCTGATCAGAGAGACATCGATGTTTGTTTTTATATGATTTTGCATTGTAATTCATATTAGTTTGGTTTCTTTACGGAAGTTTTTCTTTATTTACCAGGTACACCGGTATGAAGTGAGCATCAAGATACAAATGTCTCGATAGGGAACATTTGGTGTGAACGAGCCCTTATTTTTTTTGTTTGTTTGTTTGCTATGACATCTGTGAAAAATATTTAGTATACATCAAGTCATTGAACAGGCAACATCATATTTTTTCATCGTGCTAAAAATGTTGAATTTTGTACCAGAAAGTGATGATTTGCGGAAAGCATTAATCTTTTGTTTTCATTTGAAGAAAAGTGCTGCAGAGTCGCATCGAATGCTTGTCGAGGCATATGGTGATCATGCTCTATCAGAAGCAACATGTAAAAGATGGTTTCAACGGTTCAGAAATAATGAAGTGAGCAATGAAGAACGTGGAGGACCACCAAAAAGGTTTGAAGATGCCGAATTGCAAAAGATATTGGATGGAGATGATACTTTGAGTCAAAAGCAAATGGCAGCAATGTTAAATGTTGCACAACAAACAATTTCTAACCGTTTAAAAGCTATGGGAAAGATCCAAAATTGTGAAAAATGGGTGCCACATGAATTGAATGAAAGACAGATGGAAAACCGAAAAAACACTTGTGAAATTTTGCTTCAAAGACACGAAAGAAAATTGGCTTTGCATCGGATTGTTACTGGCGATGAAAAATTGATTTATTTAAAGAATCCTAAACGGAAAAAATCATGGGTTAATCTGGGACAACCATCAACATCGACTGCAAAACCAGATCGATTCGGCAAGAAGACAATGCTGTGTGTTTGGTGGGACCAGAAAAGTGTGCTGTACCACGAGCTCTTAAAATCTGGTGAAACCACTAACACTGATCGCTACCGATAAGAAACAATCAGTTTGAACCATGCGTTGATCGAGTAACGACCAGAATGGGCCAGAAGACACGGCAAGGTAATTTTGCTCCATGACAATGCACCTGCACACAAAGCAAAACCGGTTCAGGATACAATCAAAACACTTAGCTGGGAGCAGCTACCCCACCCACCGTATTCACCAGACTTGGATCCTTCCGAATACCATTTGTTTTCATCGATGGGACACGCATTGGCTGAGCAGCACTTTGATTCCTACGAGGTGGTTGAAAATTGGGGGGTCCGATTTGTTTACTTTAAAAGACGAACAATTTTATTGGGGTAGATACAGTGCCATATCTTGTTTTGGCATACTTACCAAATTCAGAGTATCTAGGATAACGATGGAAGACTCTCGCTGCTCCATAAATGTCGATTAAGGGACTTCCACTTTCAAAAAAGGTTTAAGATAATGCGACTGACGCTGTCACTCGACTTTTTTGGTAACATTTTTTGAGAAGATTAAAACTCACAAGTCAACACAAAAGGTACGATCTTCCAAAAGTCGGTTCAACTACTGGTTTACGAGAATGACATTGACGCGATTAAACGAACACAGCGAGCCGTCAATGACGAACTCAATGACGCTGTGGCTTAAATGAGTCTGCAGGTAAATGAGGGAAAAATGAGGCACATGCTGTACGGTGGCATACGCATGTTCAAGCGTTTTGGGATACAACACGTAAGAGAGCTAGGCTAAGTAGAGTTCTGGCTTGATTATTTGGGGGCCATAAATGTTAAAGTGATTAAAATTTCAAAGTTCATTCACACACTTTACACATTTGCTCGCAACAAAATCTATTATATGGATAGCCATATATAAATACTGATTTTTTTTCAAGTGTCAATAAGCTGCGTTTTTTTTCACAAAAGTTAATTAAAGGTGAATCGAAGACATTACCACAGAACAAAACTATCTGTGGTCTAATGAGCCAAAAGAAGGAATCCCCCTAATTCGAAGCTGATGATGAACAGAGTGGGGGTTGAATGACACTCATCATCTGTTGTGCGATGACACTTAATTCTGCGAATTTGAAACGAAAGGCAAAGAAACATTTTTGTGGTATTTTTATTACACTTTGAGTCAAGACGCTATTGGCGTTAAGCATTTTCCTACTTCAAAGACACATACATAAGCGATTCTGTGTAAGAACCGTTTGCAGCTATTTACTTTTATGTAGTCTTTTTGGCG
This sequence comes from Eristalinus aeneus, assembly GCA_955652365.1. Taxonomy (NCBI): domain Eukaryota; kingdom Metazoa; phylum Arthropoda; class Insecta; order Diptera; family Syrphidae; genus Eristalinus; species Eristalinus aeneus. The sequence goes on from OY019131.1 coordinate 61,205,977, forward strand.
AAACACAAAAACATAAAAAAGCAGTCATTCAATAGACCTTACGTCAGTTAACTCAGCATTAATTTCCGGAGTCTGGACAATTATAAAACAAATTACCCAAGACATGCATCATACTTAAATGAATTACTAAAGCAGCGTAAGCAACTTATAGACACCTTCATATTTGCCTTTCTTAGCTGTCAGCTGTTTTGTGCAAAGTGTTCTTTACGTTTAGGCATCATCCTCATACTTACAGGGTGCTTCACAAAATAATAGTGAAATCTTTCTTATGTCTTATGTAAATAATAAAGAAAGGAAGGGGGTTGGTTTTCAAAGTTCTAAGAAGTGTATTGTCTTCCTCAAGAAGCTTATTAGACACAATGCACCCCTGGGCAATAAGTGATTAACCATGTTCCATCGACACGTGTTCTTTTTGTCATCTCTTTGCTTTGCCAATACTTATCGTTTGCTTCGTTTGTTATCGTTGCGGCGAACACGAACACCTCGGTATCCCTTTCTCTACATGCAAGCTAGTACTGCATTTGAACGCGATCCATCAGACTAATCAAAGATGGCCTAACCATAACGTTTATCGCGTCTCCAAGGAGGTGTGGCCCTCTCTTAAACCCAAACGCTCCAGACTGCTACTATCGCTCAAAAGATCAGACATAAGCCTGGTCATGGGAGTCATAACCGGGCATTGTCTAATCGGCGAGCATGCATGAACAAAAATTTAGCAATTCACCACAGTATACTATCCTCGGCTCTACCCGCGATGTTAGGTGGTAAACCACGGCCGCCAACGTACTCTCACAAGGGAGCCTACCGCTCAGTCAGGCTGGAACCGAAGCTTCAAGGACTCGTGACCTCACGTGGCACCAGAATATAGCCTCTGGTCAAGCTGTCCCTACCAGTTAGGCTCTCTCAAAGCCTGGGTCTGTTAGTCACCATCCCGCCACGAAATGGTCTTTTCTCCATAAGTGTTTCCGTTAGCACTATAAATAGCGTCACGGATGTAATTTTTTAATCATAAAATCCAGTTACATCATCTGGAACTGTGGAAAGACAGTTCTTTTTCTTCTTCTTGTTGCGCTACAGTCCAGGGTGCACCTGTGCCTCAATCAAAATGCCTTTCCAGCCAGTATGATCTCTCCCCAGCTGCCGCCAGTTGGATGAGGTGCTTCTCCACTTGTGTCCGCCACCTAAGCCTAGGCCGTCCTCTGTTACGTTGTCCCAATGATCCAGATTTGAAGACTTTTCGGGCCGGAGCAAAGGTCTACATGGCTTAGCCATCTTAAGCGTTGTATATGAAGATCCTGGACCAAGCACAAGTTGCTGTACAACCCATAGAGTTCGTGGTTGAATCTTCTCTTCCAGATGCCATCAACGCAAACAGGATCAAAAATCGCACGCAAAATTTTTCTCTTCCTCATCTGCTTTAAGTAACTGCCCTTCCGAAGTTACTAAAAGTAGAAGGACAATTGCTTTTTGCCTATAACTCAGTCATTGACGTTAGCACTTGTCAACTTTGTCGTCTTTTAGGGTAGAAATGTGTTTTTTTTCCGTTCTTTTTAGTGTGTCCAAGGATGTGGTTATTCTCTAGCAGCCCGAGTTGCCAGCATGCACCTGAGATAATTGATTACGTCAAAAAGCCTGCGTACAAATCCACAATCTGCACACTTCAACCACATACCCTGCGGAACTGCTATTAGATATTATTTCGCAAGGTTGGTAGGCGACTTAAGCTTCAACCTGTCTTAGTTTTAAATGCTTTTCTACAATGAATGCGCTTACCTTATTCCAGTTCTCTACAGATCTGCCTTATTGTCGTCATTTGGTAGGTTTATCATGTGTTTCTGTGTTCATGTATCATGTGTTCTGAAGACATCCGTGTTCTGCGTTTTCCTCGGAGTTTGAACATAGTAAGCACAGGGGCGAGTTGTCGTATTATACCTGTGCTGGTACTTTCGGAAGCTGTTGTGTACAGAAAAGAACTGTGATAATTTGCAGTCGCACTTTCCTGTGGGTCCCCCTCTATGACGGGGACAAGTATATGCATCTACCTACCATCTACGAAGGCGTCCCATTTTGCTTGAACATATTGATGGATGCTGCTCGTTCTTCTCCTCGACGGTCCACGGTTCTTCTTTGGTCCACCCTCATAAGCTCAGCTGCAAGAATGTCCCTTCTTTTTATTCTTCTTGTGGACTTGGGCCTCATTCAACATGCCTCTCCAGTCAGCACAATCTTTCGCTAGCTGCCTCCAATTGCGCGCTCCAAGTTGGATGAGGTCATTTGTGTGCGCCACCTTAGTCTAGGTCGTCCTATTCGAGGCAAGCTGTTGTCTCTGAACTGATGTTTTTTTAATGTGGTGAGGAAGTTACCCTCACGCACAACCCACAGACTGGTAGGCCAGGCCCATGATTTAACTCTCGGGCAGAGGGGTACATACATTGGTGAACCAACACAACGGGTGTTGCGATGGTTATCCAGGGGACGCCACGAGGAGGCTGTATGTCAACTTGACCTGTGTACTTAAAAGGACAGTGTTGGCAGCTCGGCTTGTCGAGCGTAATCAACGAAGTTACCTCGTGTGGACAGGCACATGCCCTGCTATGACGAAAACCGCCTTATCAGTTCTTAAACCAATGATAGTTCGTAGTGCGCAAAGAGTCTGTGCACTGACGTCATCATCCGTTTCAGTCGAAGTGAGTGCTTTAGCCTAAATCGGAGCTGCTTACTGGAGAACTAAACTGACTACTCTTGAGAGTAGATGTAGGTAGAAATAGACTTAGCAACAACTATATGTTTCAAAGCACTGTTGTGAACTTTACCATTTCAATAAAAAACACTTCACTTGACGATAAATTTTGTTTAAGTCTTCTTATAAGAAGAGAATAGAGAGAAGACAGAAGAGAGAAGAAGAAGAATTTCACATCACGAATTCGTCGCTTAGAAGAAATGGTCTTTCCCCAAAGAAGTATAGAAAAGCAGCTTTGTCAAAATTTTGCCTGAAACATACTTGAAATGCTTCATAAGCCTAATTTAGATAATAATAATAGTTGTTGGCGCTACAGTCCAAAGGGGGACCAGAGCCTAGCTTGCTCATCAACTACTCATGTTGTGCACGCTACTGTTCTCTCACGAGTAGAAGGGACCTACAGTTTTTTGCCGATTCCGAACGGTGAGATTTGAGAAGCTTTCGAGAAGCTTTCTTAGTTATTACTCTTTGAGTGTTGTCAGCAGCTTGAAAGAGGTGGTGCCGTGAAAAATTCAAAAAATTGGTGTTGAGCTGGGAGTCGAACCTAGACTCTTCGGCGTGTGAGCGTCGCACTCTACCCACTAAGCCACGGCGACCACAATTTAGATAAGTTAAATCAAATCATGGAAGAAGGGCTATGGGCAATAAATAAACAAATTGAATGGCACCACACTTTGTAGGGCACCACTTTTTTCTACATCTTCAAATCTGAAAGTGGCATGGTTCTCTCACATTATTTTAATCAACTTCGAACGTCTTACTTTGAAAATCATTTCACACGTAAAAAGTACTTGCAAGCGTTGACTGTGACTCGAGTGCGGTGATTCCCAAACGAGTAGTTAAAGAGCTCTAACATGTAAGTTGATGCGCCGCAACGGTCTCCATGCTAAGAATACAAATTTTCTGCTTGAACAAATTGAGAACTTCAATCCAATCTAATGAAGAAAATATCAATTTGAAACAGTTTAAATATTTGCCGGCTGTTTGCATTTTATCTGGATGACGCTTATACTCCGGTATCGATCTATAGGTCTCTCCAAGAAAAGTCAATTTCAGGGAATGATAATTAAAACACCACTTATCAGTAAAGTTTGATAAAATTGTGAATATACCATCACCTAGCATCCACAAAATGTAAGCAATATCCACCAATTTAATTTCATAGGAAACAGTTCCAATGAATGAGTCGGATTTGACGGTCCTTCCCAAAGAATTCTGCAGCTACCTTATAAAGTGATTTCCACTCCTATTGCGCACTTGCCCGCCAAGTTCTCCTGCATGACTCTGCATAAAAACTGATTCATACTTCCGTTTTATCAGGGCGGCGAAATAGTTCGATTCCACGGTATCTGCCCGTGTATGGTACCAATCACATTTTCGGGGGGATTTCTTTTCGGCCGCTGACAAATGCTGACCCGATTTCAAGTGGATTGTTCTTCTGGTCGAAAGTGCTCAAGTGAAAAACCGACGAAGCACCAGCAGCCTTATCTCCAGGGAAAGTTTTTAGCTGTGTGCTGTTAAACACCTGTACTTGTACCCATGTACGTGTTTTTCACAGATAAACGAAACTTAAAAAAATCCCCTGCCGTTATGAAGGTTCCCAATAATATTGAATAAAATTAAGTTGTTGATTTTCTTATCAGATACAGTGGTGCTCACATGTGTTGTAAAGTGACCTTAAGAGTTTTGTTACTTTTTTGAGAAAGAGAAAGATTTTAGTTTAAGCAAGCGAATACTGATTGAAATGCAAGAAAAGATATTTAAATGATTTTCACGTTTCAGTGTTTATCGCCGTATGTCAAGATCTGTTCTTGATAGTTTTAAGTAGAGCCGACCTAAGCGTGTTTGTAAGCGATTAGGAGATTAGGACTTGCACGTTCAGTTCCGGTGGCATTGTTATTGGCATGAGAATACTGAAAAGTCCCCGTTGACTGAGGAAGTCTATCATTAATGACATTATAATCGAGCATTTGGAACGATAGAAACTTCTATTACCATGTAATTAAAGCATTGTGACGGTTAATAATAGCACAAGAAAACAAAATTGCTTTTGATAATGTGTTTATATTCAACAAGGGGACTTTTGGTGTTAACCACTGGATAATGCTTCGATTTCGATTTGCAACTAGATTACTCGTACTACAGTCCAAAAAGGTGAACCAAAATACGCTCAAGAATGTAGGCTTTGCAGTGCACAAAAAAGTTGAGTAGTAGCGTAATAAATGTGATCCAGTTCAGGGACATTTGCCACTAGTGATTTATATATGTTTCTGCGGTTACCTTTTTTTTATCGCTGCTACATAGGAAACTTATGTACTGGCGCGTGAACATTTTGAATGCGACTTCTATTTTATTTTTTTTAGTTTTATAAGACTTTAATTTTGGTTTTAAATTCATAACATTAAATAATCTAAGTCTATTATGGTTTGGCCATATTGACAATACATTTGTTACATTTGTTAAATTTTTTTTATAGGAATCTGGGAACTGCCAGCTCGATAATAAAGTTTGACATTTTTGAAGTTATCCGTACTCAGAACGTTTTGACATACGAGCGCTATTTGTGTTGTTTACTTCTTCTCCTTCTTGTGGCGCTACAGTCCGGGGTGGACCTGGGCCTCAATCAACATGCCTCTCTTGTGTTGTTTACAGTAACTTAAAAGATTCATCTCGGCCAAAAAATGAAATTAAATCGTGAAAATTTTCGTGCGGTTATTTTTTACAACTTTCGACGTGGATTAACTCAACAACAGTGCATCGATAAGCTTAATTAAATTTTTGGCGATGAAGCTCCATAAACGACCAGTGTTTATCGATGGTATGGTGGATTCAACCGAGCTCGTAGTTTATGGTACTTCAAGACGAATTTCGTGAAGGTCATCCAAAATCAGTTGTTGTTCCGGATCCATTGCTGCTGTGCGCCAACTGATATGGCAAGATCGTCATGTGACCTATCGTGAGATTGAGACAACCTTATGCATCAGTGGGCCAACATACATTCAATATTACATGAACATATGACCGTAAAAAAAATTTGTTTGCGTTGGATCCCACACAATTTGTCTATTGCTCAAAACAAGGCTGGTGTCGATTGGTCGAAAGAAATGCCCCAAAAATACGATGGCGGTGCTACAAAACAAGTCTATGACATCGTGACAGGTGGTGAATCGTGGATTTACGCGTATGAGCCCGAGAGTAAACAGCAGTCGACTGTATGGGTGTTTCAAATTGAGCCAAATCCAAAAAAAAGTTGCTCGCGCACGAAGCACTTCCAAGCAAATGGTCGCCTGTTTTTTCGGAAAAAACTGGACATGTCGCAACCATACCACTAGAACAACGCAGAACAGTCAATTCTGAGTGGTATACAACCACTTGTTTGCCAGTTGTCTTCCAAGCCGACAGAAGAACCAACCGCCGAAGACGGATCATTCTTCAGCACGAGAATGCGAACTCTCACACATCGGCTCAAACAAGTGCATTTTAAATCACTCAAAACATTGATTTCATGAGTCATCCGTTGTATAGTTCTGATTTGGCACCGAATGACTTCTTTTTATTCCCGTACGTAAAAAATAAAATGAGAGGTCAACGTTTTTCGACACCTGAAAAAGCGGTTGATGCGTTCAGAATGGATGTTTTGGAGATACCTCAATCAGAGTGGCAAAAGTGCTTCGACAGTTATAGATAGATCTTATGTATAGATTTTATTGAGGAATATTTTGAAAAACAATAAAGCTATTTTCGATGATTAATATTTGTTTTTGTTCCCTAATCCCGAAATATAAATGACAACCCTCATAATATAATACGTACGAAGTCTAGCTGGATGTATATGATACAAACACAACCATGCGTAATGCATGCGTAATCAAAAGTAGATAGAATTTGTTTCTGCCCTCTTTTCATATTTTCGTCAAGATTTGCTGCATCGGCTCACCTGGCTGAAATGATAGATTTTCAAGTTCAGAGCTAATGGTTCGATTTCATAAAATTTTATCAGTCACCTTAGGTTATTAATAAGAAAACTAAATGAGAGACAATTTTATATCCTCCTTAGTTAGCCCAAATGCCAGTTAGATTCCTTTTTACTCCTGTAAATCATTTCTTCTGTTTCCGGGAGCGTACAAAATTGTAAAATGCATCCTCCACAACAGAAAAGCATTTGAATCTACATACAGTGTCCGACAAAACTAAGGAAACTGAAAAGAATGAAATATTTGGACACAGGTAAAAACAAAAAAGCAACTTTTTCAAATTCATTATAATAAATTTATTTTCCCGATCAATACTGTACAAAATAAAAAAAAAACAACATATTATTAAAACTTCATTAACAATTTAGTTAAAACAAAAAACATAATATAACATACAATTCTGGGCGGACAAAACTAAGGAAACTGGAAAACAGCGTCAGACCACACATTTCGTTGATGACTCGTCAGAAGCTACGGGAGCTCGGATGGAAGGTTTTATCGCATCCACCATATAGCTCGGACATACCGGCAAGTGATTACCACCAGCTCCTGTCCATGGCGAACGCCTTTGGTGCTGTGAAGTTGAACCCAAAAGAGGCTTGTGAAAAGTGGCTGTCCAAGTTCTTCGCAAGTAAGGAGGGGGGCTTCTATGAGGGGGTTATTTTAAAGTTACCGTCTAGATGGAAACAGATTAACGAACAGCTTCTGGCCCATTTTTGTCGTTTCTCGATCATAGTTCAAATTGATCATTTGTTGCGATCAGTATTAACGGTTTCACCAGGTTTTAGGAGCTCGTTGCACAGCATACCTTTCTGGTCCCACCAAACACACAGCATTGTCTTCTTGCCGAATCGATTTGGTTTTGCAGTCGATGTTGATGGTTGTCCCAGATTAACCCATGACTTTTACCGTTTAAGATTTTTAAAATAAATCCATTTTTCATCGCCAGTAACAATTCGATGCAAAACCGATTTTCTTTCGTGTCTTTGAAGTAAAATTTCACAAGTGTTTTTTCGGTTTTCCATCTGCCTTTCATTCAGTTCATATGGCACCCATTTTCCACACTTTTGGATCTTTCCCATAGCTTTAAACGGTCAGAAATTGTTTGTTGCGCAACACTTAACATTGCTACCATTTGCTTTTGACTCAAAGTGTCATCTCCATCCAATATCGTTTGCAATTCGGCGTCTTCAAACTTTTTTGGTGGTCTTCCACATTCTTCATTTCTCACATCAAAATCATTATTTCTGAACCGTTGAAACCATCTTTTGCATGTTGCTTCTGATAGAGCATGACCACCATATGCCTCGACAAGCATTCGATGCGACTCTGCAGCACTTTTCTTCAAATGAAAACAAAAAATTAATGCTTTCCGCAAATCATCACTTTCTGGTACAAAATTCGACATTTTTAACACGATGAAAAAATATGATGTTATCTGTTCAATGACTTGATGTATACTAAATATTTTTCATAGATGTCATAGCAAACAAAGAACAAAAAAAAAAAAAAATAAGGGCTCGTTCACAACAAGTGTTTCCTATCGAGAAACATTTGTTGTGACGCTATGGTCTATACATTAATTTAAAAAGTCTCCTTCTATTATGCGTTTCCTATATCGAAGTGCATTTGAACAAAAGTTGTAAAGTGCATTCCATCCTGGGGCTCAGTCCTCGGACTCCATTTAGGATTTGAGTAGCTTCATATGCTTTCTAGGTGCTCAATCTGAAGAATCTCATTCGAATTTCTTTTAAAATTCGGCATACTGCAAGGAAGTCAACTACATCTTCTCGCATCTTAATATTGCAAGGATTTCATAAGATAGGTAGCTCTGAACGGTGCGGAATGTAATTCAAATTTTTATATTTTTCTATTGAGCCTAAGGCCTAAAAAGTAAATTTTTTCTGCGAGATGGTTTATCAGCTTACTATAATATGTTCTATACTGGTAAGGACATAGGTGGTTGCCCAGTCTCAAGGTGCAGCATATAGTTGTGCGTAGAACTTGGTAAATGGAATATTCGCGAAGAAATTTTCAACTTCGATGTAGGAATGGTGTCCCCACACCTGTGCGCCATATAAAAGAATTGAAGCTGCAGTTAAGCAAAGGAGTTTCTGTTTCCAGCTGTGGGTTACATACTTGATGTTGATGCAGCCATGAGATTGTTCGTTTGTCTTTAGATGGTTTGGCTTCTAGATGTTTCTTCATATATAAATTAGAAGACACCAAAATTCCTAAATATTTGTATTCGGGAAAAACTTCCACCATCTCTCCTTGATATGGCCATCTTTCACTTTGAGAATATCTACCACCGCCCCCCCTGAGCACCATTACTTTCGATTTGTTCAAGTTCACACTTAGGTTTCAGTATTTGCAGTAGACACTGAGCCTGTTTATCATAAGTTGCAATCTATTCACTCACATTACTTTTTTATTGACGCGTAGAAATTTGGAGTTTATGCCCAGTAAACCGTAACTATTGCTATAAATTGTTATTTTTGGTACTATATTCTCGGTTCATAAAATGCTATTCCATAAAACAGATGGAAAATCACCAGCAGCGTTGCCCGTCGGATCATTGTCAGGGGAGATCCAAGCAAGTCGAAATAAGGATTATAGGCACTTCCGACTTAATAATAGCAGAAAACTTTCTCGTTCGGCGACAAATGAAGATGTAATTCGTCAAACGTTGGTATTATCTGATCCCCGGAACAACATATTTTAGGCCCCATACGGAAAACAAAGGATTCACTCCCACTTAGTAGTACCTTACTGCATGCATGCCTGCCTTACTGCATTAAATTCCAACTTTACAATTTTTACAACGTATTTGCTAGTAAATGGTATTGAATGTAGTTTTTCTATGTAGGTACAAATTTGAGCTTTGTTTGGAGCCTAAATTAAAATTGTTATTTATTAACATTTATTTCCATTCAACAAAAACAAAAAAAAAAATGTTCATTAATATGAGATTACTCATTCATCCTATACTTCATGCAATATCAACTATTTTTTGACAGCAAGAGTATCGGACGGCTATATCTTCCTATATCTTCTTCCTTTATTACGATTTCTTTCAGATCGGTCAACGGGTTCAGATTTATTTCCGCGTTCTCCATACAAGGGCACCACTGTGCGGCACAGAGTTTAGTGAGAAATGTAATTTCAGCGCGATGCCCAGTTCCTCATCATCGTCTCAGTTGCCATTATGATTCTGTTTAACTGGAGATAAAACGGGAATTAATAATCACATTTATATGAAATTTTAAATGAATGTACTTAAATAATAGTATTACTTGATAAATAAGTCAATTTATATATATAACCACAGCTTCATACCGATTCCGAGAATATATTGAAAGCCCCTCGTACTTCAGTGGAAAGTTGTGACTTTTGCCATTTGTTAGTATCCACCAGCGTCCATTTTTGACAGGAGCATTGTTTCCTGCCTCTGCAAAAGTGTAAGGATTTGTCTTACAAGCAGCATTTGAGGGAAGTTTGGATTTTCTTTTTTAATTCTAATTGAAGCCCTTCAAATGCTTGTAGGAAATTTATTTTAAACAAAAAGCCTCTTGTTTAGTGCAAAAGGTCAGACGATGATAATTGAATGCTTTACTAGAGCATGATAAGTGCAGAATTGTTGGGAATGTCCTAGCAAACAATTTTCATCCGGTTAGGGGAAGTTGGTATAAGAAATGAGAGATAAGAAAAAATAAGAACTAATTAAAATTCAGCCTGCTCGTGGCACCCTGTGGGTGGTGAACTAATGTGCGAATATTTAGAGAAGCCCATCAGTTTGTGGGTTGTAGGTTAACTAATAATAATAATAATAATTGTTGGCGCTACAGTCCAAAGGGGGACCAGGGCCTAGCTTGCTCATCAACTACTCGTGTTGTGCGCGCTACTGTTCTCTCACGAGTAGAAGGGACCTACAGTTTTTTGCCGACTCCGAACGGCTGAATTTGAGAAGCTTTCTTAGACAGTTATTACTCTTTGAGTGTTGTCAGCAGCTCGAAAGAGGTGGTGCCGTGAAATATTAGAAAAATTGGTGTTAAACTGGGAGTCGAACCTACACCCTTCGGCGTGTGAGCGTCGCACTCTACCCACTACGCCACGGCGACCACCTCACCATATAAAAAAGGTAAAGTTGAGAGACAACGATGTTCGCCGGATATGGACGGATTAACTGTTGAAAACTCTAGCAAACGTTTAAAGGACAATTATATTCGGTTCTGCATGTGAAATGCGATGTCCCTTAACAGACCACGTGGAGTCGAAGAACGTAGGGAGGCTATGGACTGCCACACAGTCGGAAGTGCGATGGGATAGTCCCAGTAAAAAATTATAAGAAACTATGATTTCTTCCACAGCGATTGCTTCAGGAAGAGAAGACAGCACTTATTCGGAAACGAATTTGTTTTTCGAGGCAGACTTAGGCAAAAAAAAAAAAAAAAACACTCCGTAAGCGAACGCTTCCTGATCGCATCAAGGCTAAATTCGGGAACATTAGCGTCATCTGCGCTCACGCCTCGACATAGGAGAAGGATGACAACATCGAAGATGACTTCGATGATCTATAAGAAGGAACAAACTGTCGATGTCCCAGATCGCTCTAGGAGATTTCAACACTCAATTGGGAAAAGAGGACAACTTCCGTGGAGTTATCGGGAAACACAGCCTGCACGACATAACACTCGGAAACGGCCTTAGGCTTTTTGACTTCGCCTAGGGGAGGAACCTCTTTGTGGCAAGCACGCGGTTCCCACACCTCAAGATTCATAAGTAACCTTGCAGTCCCCTGATCAATTCCCGATCAATCAGATTTATAACGTCGCAATGGACGTCAGATATTCGTACTCCTGCAACGACATTGCCTCGTGTGCACAAGCAAGTATGTTCATATTCTAGTTCAGTAGAGGAAGGTTTCGAACTAATGTGCTACTACAGAACCAAGGGAAAACTAAGGAAGAACAATTAAATTCAAAAATAAAAGAATATACCAGTGTGTATGTGTTAATGTGGAGTCAAGTCAATGAGTCAAATATATTCAAACATTTTCAACCGGAAATTTTGTCTCCAAAAACGAAGGACAGGAAAATACAAAAAAAAAATGTCACCGATTGAGAATAAAAAAAATAATCCAATCGACTCCCCGACGGGGAATTGAACCCCGGTCTCCCGCGTGACAGGCGGGGATACTAACCACTATACTATCGAGGATGACATCTGTGTAATGTTTAAACGTTCACATATGTACAAGTAATACTTTGAGGTCTTGAACTTACAAAGATATGCAAATTTAGTCTTATAAATTATTCAAGACCTATTTTTATTTCGAAATTTATGTACTTTACGTGGATGACAGTTTGGAAAAGAGCAGTAGTTTTCTACGCTGCGGAAGATGAGGAACAAAGTCCATGTTGTATTTTTGGACATCAACTCATTTGTAAATTATGTGGTGGTTCGTATGATGTTATAATGTGACTTATAGAAGACAACCAATTCGGCTTAAGGGCGGGGCATGATACCAAACATGCCGCGTCTTAATTTATTTCCGACATTCAGTGGAACAAGAACATGAGTCAATGCACAGGTGCTTGCCTGATAGTCATTAAAAAGTCGTTCGACACCGTTTGATTGGAAGGCCTCTTCCTCAAGTTTCTCAGACTAGGCATAGATAAAACACTGCTGTATATGACCTATGATATGGTTACAGGTAGGAAGTTTGTTGTGAAAAATGGCAACTTTACGTCCCCCACAATATTTCACATAAAAATATGTTGCAACAAGGGGTAGCTGGTTCACAAATTAATATTCGCTATATTCACTAGAGATCTTATTGGTTCCATGCCGCATTTAATCGCATACACCGACGATCTTATTGCGTACGGATCAGGTCCGAATATCGAAATGATAAATAACTTGTTGCAGCGTGGCTTCGATAAAATTCAGCGATCTTGCGGCGACAATACGAAACTATTCTCTTTAGAACCCCATTATCCAGGGCCTCAAGGAACACGAAGAAAAACTGGCGCAAGTTCTGCGTGTTTGACCCTCGGGGCCAGCCGCAGAATGTAGTACGATATCTTGGTATTTGGTTGGACCAGTATTTGTACTATGGAAAGCATGCAATTACTGCTCTGACAAAAGCTAAGAAAGCCTTTGCTGCGGCAAGTTGGTTGTTTTACAGCAGCCAGGTTGATAGCAGAGTAAGGATAATCTGCTACATGGCCCTCATACGGCCAATAATGGTTTACGGTTGCCCGATCTGGTTCAATTTGGGTTCTTCCCGTATAAAAAAGATGAGGGTGTTCGGACGGCAATCGGATTCAGGTGTTTGGCTTGCCACCGAACACCTGAATCCGATTGCAAGAAATTCTATACCAACCTAATCAGTATAGATAATTTCAATATTTAACTGACTCGAGGGCACATTGCACGAGCGATGACTTCATCCAATAGTCTAATCTTTGGGGTGTATTGCCCCAACTTCATGTACCACGAAAAGGTGCGTCTAAACGGACTCTATTTAGACTCCAGAGAGCTGATACAGGACACGGAAGGATGTAATATCATTTACATGTCATACGCCGAACAGTGGATAGGCGACGCCAATACGAACCGGACGTCGCTCGTAGCCACGAGGAACTTCTTCGCTTCAGAAGGGAGATCTCCGCCCGAGACACGGCACAGTCTGCAAGAGAGCGTCAAAACTCAGCCACCGTTCGAAAATCATCAATATTTAAGTTTCTCTTGTAACATTGTTTTAAAGGTAGTGAGTAAGATAGTAAAAATAACATAAAGGTACGTTGTGGTTTGTTAACTACGAAGGGCGGTATCGATATGAACGAAAATGCGAATTCAATTTAAATTGTTTTTATTTTTCAATATAATCTCTCCGAACATCAATGCATTTGTTACATCTTAAGATAGTAATGATAGATTTCCTCTTTTTCTGCAAAATACCCATTTATTGCCGACTTGAGTTCTTCATCATCTTTTTCCACGAAGACATTTTTTTCAAATCCGGAAACACGAAATAATCACAAGGGGCAAGGTTTGGACTATAGGGTGGGTGTTGGATTTCTTCGAAACCACAATCTCGCGCAGCAGACTTGGAAACTCGCGCCATGTGAACAGGAGAGTTGTCATGAACAAGCAACACACCCGCTGCAAGTTTACTCCGTCTTTTCTTTTTTGCAAAGTGGAAGCGTAGGATGTAAATGGTTTCACTTTTTTTTTACTTAATGAGCAAAATTCCCTTTGAGTCCCAAAAAACTGTGGCCATGAGCTTCCCGGCAGACGGAGTGACTTTGAACTTCTTCGGGGGGGTCTGTTCCTTTTTTATGCCACTGAATGGACTCTTGTTTGCCTTCAGGGTCATAGTGGTGAAGCCATGTTTCGTCCCCAGTAACAATTCGATCCATAACACCGTCCGCGTTCTCACTACACATCCACACAAGTTCTCTACACTATCTCTACAGCAGCGATTCTCACATTTTTCTGAGGCGCTGTGAGCATTCGTGGCACCCACCTTGCACTGACCTTTGAAAGGTTAAGATGGTCATGAAGAAAGGTGTGAATGGTACCAATTGAAAGCTTGGTGATCTCTGCCATAATTTACACCTTTATGCGGGCATCCTCAAGGACAAGTTTTTCGATTTCTTTGATGCTTTCTCCCGTACAAGCAGTAGGTCGCCGGAGCGGGGCTCGACTTCAACGCCCTATCTGCTTCTCTTGAACTCACTTGACCACTTTTGCACACTTGATACTGAAAGTGCGGAACCCTGGTAAGCAGCCACCATTGAAGCTGTTTCACCAGAATAAACAGGACTTCTTGCGTTGGTATGTCACAATGGATGAAACATGTTTCCGCCACTACACTAAAGTGTCAAATCGGCAGTCAGTTCAGTGGACCACAGAAGGTAAATCACGCTCAATGCGTCCAAAAACACAAAAGACGGCTGGCAAGGTTATGGCATCCGCATTTTGGGATGCGCACGAAATTTGATTAATCGACTATCTTGAAAAAGGCAAAAAGTATCAACAAGGAATACTACATGGCATTATTGATGCATTTGAAGGAAGAAATTGCAAAAGTTCCATATAAAGAAGAATAAAATTCTCCTCCACCATGACAATGCACCGTCTCAGAAGTCGTTGTCTTCCGTGGTCAAATTGCACGAATTAAGCTTTGAATTGCTTCCGCACCCACCGTATTCTTCAGATCTGGAGATTTCTAGGCATTTCTACATCTTTTCAAACCTAGAAAAGATGATTTGCGGAAACAAATTTGACTCAAATGAGAAGTTGATTGCTAAAGCCTTCTTTGGGAAGTCCCGGGACTTATTGAGCTATGTGTTAACGTAGAGCGCTTCCTAAGTAAATAATTGTCTGTTATACTAGACCTAGAGTAGCGTCCTATACTGAAGGTCTGTTTGCATAAAACGAACTTATGTTTATTGGAAGAGAGAAGGCTAGGAAGAAGAGAGAAGAGAGAAGGAAGTATGAACTCGGTTAATACAGCCTTCAATTTGAGCAACTTTTCAATTTTCCTAACAATTGAGTCGTTGCACGTGTGACTTTTCAAAAAAATCAATTTAATCGACTTTTCGAAGATCGTGCCTCTGGTGTTGACCTTACGCACGATGTTCTTGAGGATGATGTTGGCGAAGTCACATTACAGTGCGTCGCCTTGTCTATAAACTTTTTTGACATTGGGGGTTTCGGTCTCCGATTTTTTCGGAGCAGCGAGAGTTCTCCATCGTCATCCTGCACAATCTGATGATTTTGGTAGGTAGGTGCCAATACTAGACATGGCACTGTATAGCTCGTCTCTTTGCACACTGTCATATGCAGCCTTGAAATCGACGAATAGGTGTTGAGTGTCGATTTGCACTTCTTGAGTCTTTTCCAGGATCTGCCACAATATGAAGATCTACTCTATTGTGGACTTCCCTGGTCTGAAACGCTCACACAACGCGGCAGAGAGGATCTTGTATGCGATGTTAAGAAGGCTGATCCCTCTGTAATTGGCGCAGTCAAAGGGGTCTCCTGTCTTGTGAACCGGGCAAACGATACTGAGATTCCACTCATCGGGCATGCTTTCCTCTGACCATATCTTACAGACGAGCTGGTGCATGCGCCCAACCAGGTCATCTCCAGCTGCTTTATATAGTTTTGCGGACAATCCGTCCGCTTCAGCAGCTTTGTTCGACTCCAGCTTGGATATTGCTATCGTCACCTCGTCTAAATCGGGGGGACGGAATTCTTGTCTATCATTGTCCAAATTGAGTAGAACATTCTGAGAAACAGCGGAGTTGATACCGGTATCGCCGTTCAGAAGTCTACAGAAATGAGCCTTCCAGATTCTCAGCACAGACTGCGACTCTACTACAAGTTTTCCATTTTGATTCTGGCAGGGTTTGATCTGAATCTTGTATCCGCCGGATAGCTGTCTTACCTTTCGGTAGAACTTACGGACTTCATTTCTGCCGTAACACCTTTCCATTTCCTCGACCGGGCGCTTCTCATGCTTCTTCATTTTTCTTCTGAGAAGCCGGTGCTCTTTCCTTCTTCTCTGCTCGTAGAGTTCACAAACAGCCCTCGTCGGTCGAAGCAGCGTTACCTTATTGTCGTCTTGTTTGGCTTCATGCGCTTGCTGGCACTCGTCGTCAAACCATGGGCTCTTTCTGGGTGGTGACGTTAAACTCAGCACATCAGTAGCAGCTTCTTTGATGGCTTCTTGACAATGCTTCCAGACTTTTACTATAGTAAGTGCAAGAAGCGTCGAACTCTGGGCGCGTTTCACGGAGACTCGGTCGGCAAAATTTCTAGCGGTCAGTTGCAATTTTACAGTAATTTAATTTTGTTTTTGGCTAAATGAGATTCCCTGGAGATATATTTGTACGGTTGCTAGTCTTCGTCGATAAGAAAGTCAATGCAAATTGTTCATTTTAGACTTCTTCCGAGCCAGGCAAATGGGTTTTATGATTTATTTTTGAATTAAAATGCCAGAAAATTATTTCTCGTGTTAAGTATCGGGCTCGTTTTTATTAGTACCGTGAATTTCGTCTAGAATGGGTGTAACACAAAATACGAATAAATTATCTATAAGAAACAAAGTTAAATTTTATATACATTTTTTATTTTTATTGATTTGTGGTGAAAGGTTGTTTAATAAACGTGAACTTGACCAACCGTGTGTACTCAAATTAAAAAAATAAATACAAAAACTTAAAACCACTGTTCAAATCTCCAATGCCGACGAATGTGGATTGTTTTATAGGATGTTTCCAAACAACACACTTGTTACATTTAAAGAATCTTCAGCGCCAGGTCGAAATGTAAGCAAGGAAAAAGTAACATTCCTTGTGTGTACAAATGCATCAGGGATGTACAAGGTAAAGTTGTTAATCAGTGATAAAGCGGCCAATCCAAGATCATTTTGAGTTGATTAGTCTTCCTTTTCAGACAAGAAATTTTCTTCGATTAAAGGGACCTGAGAAAGAGGCTCTATTAAGCGATGATTTAATGATGTTTCCCATATATTGCACCGTCCTCCCTTAGCCTATGGATCAAACTGCTGTCAACATTACAGACCTTCATTAGTTGCCAGCGAGGGCATGGATTTGGAAACAAAAATACAATTGTTCAACTTAACCAACCCAAACTGTTTACTAGCAAAATAAACACATTAATGCCTAATAAGACTAATTGGGATGAGGAACACGACCTTCCATGGTCTACACTTTCGGTCAATATCTTAAAGGACAGAGAAATAGTTTCATCCGCATCAAATCTGTTTGATGAAATTGCTACCAACATTAACATCTCGAATGAAGATATCACTGATTGGATTTATGAAAACCTTGGGTCACCCAAGGAGATTCTAGCAGGAATTAAGAGCTCAAATGAAAGTGAATATGAAATCTATCCGGTCCCAATTTTCCTTCCCTATTCTTCAACATAAGTTTACTGTTGAGAAAATGCAAGAGTTTTTGGTATTCTGTTAGGTGGATGACATCGAAAAATTTACTGAATTTGATTAAAGAAAACGTGATGATTCCTGCTGAGGCTTTATTTCGAAAGAAGAAATTCAAATTCAATTTAATGACAGCACAAGAGAACAAAATTGACAGATCAAATTAATTGAGTTCAGCTTAGAGACCAATAGCAGAAACCAATATGGAAGGAGACGGTCAACTGAACAGCTGATCAAACAGCTGATTTCCCCTTTGTACATCGACGGTTTGACTGTTATTTACGTGTTTTAGTAGACATAACCTCAAATTCTGAAAGTTATTTACGTATTATCGAACATTATCTCACTTTACTCACACATGTTTACGTTTTGATTTATATGCCATCTCCTTCTAACATTGTGAAGAGTGAGGAACAGCTGATTCATATACAGGATTTTTTTTTGTTTTTAAATGAGAATACGTGTGAACTGACTATACGGTGGATCTCCTCACTCTGCAAACTGTTAGAAGGAGAGGGCATATAAACAAAAACTTGAAAGATAGAAGGTATAGTTTTTTCCAACACAACTTAATGGTTGCCGATAGCCGTGTTCAGAAATGGTGTTTGTAAGGCAGAAGTTGCAACAGAAAAGAAGTAGACATACAATTTTATTATTAAAAAATATATGAGGACATAAACTTAGTTTGAACGCAAAAATTTACTAAATATTTCTTATGAACTAATAAACATTACAAAAATACTATCAGCTGTTCAGTTGACTATCTCCTTCCTTATTGGCTTCTGAATTAAAAGGAGCTGAACTCAATTAATTAGATCTGTCAATTTTGTTCTAATAAGAAGGAACCATTAAGTAAGGTGATGGTCAACTGAACAACTGATCAAACAGCTGATTTCCCCATTGTCCAACGACCGTTTGACTGTTTTTTAGGTGTCAACCCGGACAAAACCTCAAATTCTGAAAGTTATTTAGGTATCATCGAACATTGTCTCACTTTACTCACACACGTTTCCCCTCCAAAATTGAAAAGATGGCGGCTGATTTGTCAAATTCTGCCTTCGTGAATTCATTAGCCATTTTGTGTACAGCCAACAAAACGTGTTCAGAAAACCAGCTGCAAATTGTCTACGCATGTAAGTGTAACCGAAACTTTAAACGGACTTATTTTTAATAAATTGATAATTCGATAGCATTTATATTTATACTAACTTATGAAATATGTAGAAAAACAGGAGAGTAACTCGTGCTGAAAAGTCGCACATTTGGGAAAGATTTATTATCAATTGATGTACCGAGTTACGCGTATTATAATTAAAATAAATATTTGGTGTTACATATTATTCTTACAAAATGTTATTTTTACTGTCCAAATGACATCCATTCAATATGAAAGGTGTTGTAATCAATAAAAACAATCAAACCTTACACAAAAACATATATAAAACATATTTCGGGCAATGAAAATAACAACAATAAGAATAGAACGAATATATTTTGCAAAACATCTTTGTATAATATAACTCCGAGCGAAGATATATGACAATTGTAACACATTAAATATACCTAAAACAATTAAATCGCTTCAAAATGAGAACATATATATAAATTCAAGATAACTTTTGAGTATTATTTCAGGCGATAAATATGATCATCGTGGCGTAGTGGGTAGAGTGCGACGCTCACACGCCGAAGGGTCTAGGTTCGACTCCCAGTTCAACACCGATTTTTCGAATATTTCACGGCACCACCTCTTTCGAGCTGCTGACAACACTCAAAGAGTAATAACTGTCTAAGAAAGCTTCTCAAATTTCGCTGTTCGGAATCGGCAAAAAACTGTAGGTCCCTTCTACTCGTGAGAGAACAGTAGCGCGCACAACCCGAGTAGTTGATGAGCAAGCTAGGCCCTGGTCCCCCTTTGGACTGTAGCGCCAACAATTATTATTAAATACGATTTTAAATAATTTCAGACTTAATATTACAATAGTTATAAGATTGATACATATGTATAGAAAACGAGTTTTAGTGTTTAAAATCAGTTGCAGTTATTCAGTGTTTTGTAATTTTCAATTGTTCATTAGAACTATTAAAGAAATTTTTGCGTTTGAACTTAGTTTATGTCCGTATTTTGTTTTTAAAAAAATCATACAATTTTTAAGTTTATTGCTTTTGTGAACTTCTGCCTTACAAACACCATTTCTGAACACGGCTATAGACAACCTTTACCTTGTGTTGGAAAAACTATACCTTCTCTCTTTCCATTTTTTGTTTTATATGCCTTCTCCTTCTAACAGTTTGAAGAGTAAAGAGATACACCGTATAGTCAGTTCACACGTATTCTCAGTTAAGAACAAAAAAAAAATTATGTCTGTGAATCAGCTGTTCAGACGGGGAAATGTTATAAAAAACGCTGTCAAAATTAATTCAAGGGCGTGAGACGAGGGAGTTGACTGCCTCCCTATTGGTCTCTGGTAATAAGTAGACCTCGGATTTTGCGTATTTGCATATATTTGAAGGAT
The DNA here is from genome assembly GCA_955652365.1 of Eristalinus aeneus. Lineage (NCBI taxonomy): Eukaryota > Metazoa > Arthropoda > Insecta > Diptera > Syrphidae > Eristalinus > Eristalinus aeneus. The sequence goes on from OY019131.1 coordinate 61,226,191, forward strand.
TAAGATAGGTAGTCTGATTACATCAAAATTCGTTTCGCTGAAAATAGAGTATAAATGCATGAAATGCATATGCATAATATATGCAAAATATATGCAAGCTATGCAAAATGTATGCAATGTATGCAATATATGCAGAAACTTCTTGTATTCAAAAGTAAAAATAATAGCACCAAAGAAGTTTAGAGAGTAATATACATTTTATTAGTAATCTGGTTGTAACTCCTTGTCTAGTATCTGCTTGTATTGTTGTACTCTGAGCGGAGCTTTTATGAAAATTTTTTTCACACAACATATGAAAAAATTAGCAATAGGAAATGATGTTCTAACTTTCTGAGCAATTAAATTTAAACCGTGTGCAAGATAAAGTTAGGTGAATGAGATTCGGATAGAAAACTTTTAAGCCTTTACCGGATTTGCTTTTAACGGATGCTGCGGCATATATGACGCAGCATCCGTTAAAAGCCACAATACTTTTGGTTTCATTTCCATCCGGCTACAATATACTAATGCTGTCATTTACAAATCGCGAAACAGTTGCATTTTTTACTTCGCCCAACTGCTTACACGAAAATAAAAATGAGCATGAAGATTCATTTCTACTCAACGTTCCAAAAATCAAATTCGCTACATATCGCCCTTGTCTGTCCGTTGTTTCATCCACTGATATCCAAACGCTCTCGTCTTTGATACTGTCGCCAATTTTTTTGATTGATAGATGGTAGCATTTATCCAAGTAGCTCTTTCTCAGAGTACTTTCATCCAGAATTTGTTGTCCTGTGTGTTTCTTTAAAAAAATTACTAAATGTAGCATTACTAAGCACATTTCATGGAATATTTCCTGCAACCAATGCTGTGTATAGATCCAATTTAAATTTGCTGTTGAAATTGCTGGACGTGTTGTTTGAAGTGTGTGCGTCTTCATCATTGACATTATTGGATGCTCTTGACTTTCTGTGCAGTGATGTAGTAATATGCTGCTGGAGTTGACATTTTTTCCACATGGACTTGCGTAACAAAAACAACATCTCTGCTTTTAACTTTGGATTGCAATATGAACAATACAGTAACTAATGGCAAAGGGTGGGTAAGGGAAAATGGTATATACTATATTTACCTCTGGTTACACTTTAAAATTTACATTATTATTGAATTTTTTTGACGAAATTTATTTACATATATTTTGCATATTTTCAAAAGTTATAGCTGTTTGTTATATTTGAGCGATAAAATGTCTGTATACTAAATTTGGTAACAATCTAATGAAAAATGCGGATATATGCAAAATCCGAGGTCTAGTAATAAGTAATTTAGTAATTTAGTATTCAATATTTCCAATGGGCAGAAGAGAACAACATTCAAGAAGATGATATTTTAACTCTTCAAAGAATTAAGGAGAAAACAGTTTTAATAAATATACCCTCGTGAAGAATTCAGTCAAAATATCTAATTTCTTTCAATTAAAGCTAACCCTATGCATTTGGATATGTTGATTTTATGTTTTTAACCTTTCGTTTTTTCATTAAGCAAAAAAGTGACTAATAGCAACAATTCTTTTAAATATAATTCTGTCTTAAAAAAGCTGTGTCCCCCGTGGCGAACTGGGCAGACTGCGACGGTCACACGCCGGAGGGTCTTGGTTCGATTCCATCACATTCCACACCTCGAATTTTTTACGGCACTGCCTCTTTCGAGCTGCTGACAACACTCAAAGAGTAAAAACTGTCCAAGAAAGCTTCTCAAACTTCGCCGTTCGGAGCCAGCAAAAAACTGTAGGCCCCTTCTACTCGTGAGAGAACAGTAACGCGCACTACTCGAGTAGTTGATAAGCAACCTGGGCCTATTTCTAGGACTTTTATGCCATACATTGATTACAATAATTTATTTTTTGTTGTCATTAGATTTTAATAAAGACACACTATTTTGGTCCTTTTTTATTACGGGGTGTAAATTACCATTCATGTTTTCCAATCGAATTTTTTTTAAGCGAATTCAAAATGACAAAGGGAGCTTATTGGGGTAAGCCATAAAGATAATTATTCATTTTAATTAAAACATACAGTTTAAAGTTATAATTAGGCCTCCAAAGGACCACAGCAGTTATTCGTTTTGGGCATACTATTGTTTAATTACCTGTAGAGGGAAGATGAGTTTTACAAAGACAAGTTGTACTCATACCATTGGAGCAACCAAAACATGGTGTCGAGTTGGGGGGAATTCAGGAAAGTGGAGTTGATCGACTTTAAAAAGTTGATAGAAAGCATATGTTGGTCAATGAATGTAACAACTGAACCACGGTCCCGAATGGATCTGAACCTCAATCAACATAACTCTCCGGCCAGCACGATTTCTTACCATTTGCTTCTAATTGCGTACTCCGAATTTGTTGAGATCCTTCTCCACATGCGTGTGCCACATCAGCCTAGGCCGTCCTCTGCGTTGTTCCAATGGCTCAAATTCGCAACCTTTCCGGGCCGTAGCAGTGGTGCCCTTACGCTCTACATGTCCTAGCCGTCTAACTCTATCATCCGAAGACGCTTGACAAAGCGCAAGCCGCTGTATTCTCTACATTCTGTTCTACAATGAGTCTTCCCCTCCAAACGCCATCAACGAAAACAGGACTTTACTTTCCGGTCAAATGAGAGTTTTTAGTTTCAAGTTATCTCTGTCAACAGAGATACTGGCTGTCTGTACTCCACTGGCTATTGTGTGGGTACATAGAAAATGACTTGTTAATAGAGTTTTTAATCGCAACTGCTGGTTTATGAACAGAAAATGCGGGTACAGCATTTTAAAAAATAAATTAATACAATTAGTAAAGTTATCATATTCCTGTGAATGTTATAAGCATATAGCAAAAGCCATAAACAAGTAGATTCCAAGAAGAAAATGTTTTAAGTGTCGTTTAGAAAAAATTACACAAAATTCTTTGAAGAGCCAACTGCACGAATTAGACAAGCCTGCTCGCTCTGTGATTGAAAATGTTCTCGAATTCCAACATTTCGCTCAGAAAATAAAAGAAATGAGTGACACAAATTGTGATCTGCAACTTATACGTTAAACATTTCCACTAATCAGCCTATCAAGATTTCAGATATTGTGATTAAATAATTTCGGAGAAGGTCTACTTCTTCCCAGAAATCTGTATTTTTCTCCCCAGCTGATCCAGTACACATTGAGCATTCTAAAGCAATTCAAACCATTGTTAAGTCTATTCAACGCTTAACTAAAATGGTTCATATTTGCCGTTGAATACATTAACGCAATTGGGAAGTCAAATTATCTATAAGTCATCTTCCGTTCTAACAAATCACCCTGCCGTAAAGGCAATTACATTGTGAAGTGGCAGTGAACTTCCTTCTGTGGCGGCTCACACGCAATAGATGAAATGTTATTCCCCCGAACCACTCAGTTGAGTAAATTCGAATTTATTTCAGTAAACGAAAGGTGAATTTGCGCAATAACCTACTTGTCAATGTCAACATATCTGTGCACACTTACATAATTGGGTAAATATTTGCTATGTGATTAATGAACAGTGACATTGATAGTTGTCTGATTAAAGAGCAAACATCGCTTTGGGATTAAGTCCCTTAATGTGTGCTATAGACCTGCGTTAATAATCAATTTCAACTTCTTGACGGGTCTTTAAACATGAGTTCCATAAGAAATTGAAAGAGATTTGTTGGCTACAAAAAGAAAGAAATAAATGCCACCAACGATTTCTCGAATCCTAAAATAAACATCGGCAGAAGGTACCTGGTGGAGCTCATGGCAAATGCTTGCTGAAAATCAAATAAAAAAACTCACGCAAGTTATTTCACGGGGGTTTTTCGACCTCATTAAAATATAAGTCAAAGTCAAAGGAGTAAAGATGATTGAGATAAGAAAGGTTTCAGTCTTTCTGAAAGAGAATTTCCGTATGGGATTTGTCATGTGTTTTTGTGTTATTGGCATTTGGCAGAAATTATTCATGGAGACATGTACCACTTCGAGTGAAATCTAGTCCATAAAGAGAGCATTGGCGCAGTTCAACAACTTAAATGGCTCACATATGTTTATCCACCTAAGCAGTGTAACGTAGAACACTGACTTTGTAATTTAAGAACATAACTGAGCCCTTGATTTTGAAAGTGGTGTTAGTCATATTTTCCTTGTTTCGAGATATTTAGAGTTTTAGGATTAAAATATATTTTTGTATTATGGAATATGATTTCCCGACAGTAAAGTAGTGCCAACAAAAAATGAGAATGAAAAATCAACTGTTGAGGACCCCAGTAAACGTTATAAGGACAATGATTTTCGGTTCGGAAAGTGAGGTCCCTTAACAGACCACGTGCAGCCGAATAACTTGCGGAGGCCCTGGACTGCTACAAAGCAGACATTACCGCCATCCAGGAAGTGTGATCGGATGGGCCCAGCAAAAAGAAAAAAAGATGAAGAATTGCGACATCTACTACAGCGATTGCTATAGAGAGAGAAGGCTGCGGATTTGTTGTTCGAGGCAAACTTCGACCCCGTCAGCGAACGCCTCATGACAATCCGCACCAAGGCTAAATTCGGAAATATCAGCCTAATTTGCGCTCACGCTCCGACAGAGGAAAAGGATAACAAAACCAAACATGATTTTTATGATCTCTTAGAACAAACATACGATCAATGCACAGCTACGACACCAAGATCGTTCTAGGAGATTTCAGCGCTTAGGTGGGTAGGGAGAACTATTCTTCATCGGTAAGCACAGCCTGCACGACAACACATCCGGGCTCAGGCTGTTGGACTTCGCCTCGGGACGGAACCTCTCTGTGGCCAGCACGCCGATCCCACACCTAAACATTCACAAGGGGACCTGGCGATCTCCTGATCAGTCCACAGAAGGGCCTGCACCAACTTGAAGTGCGAAGCTGGGGACAGTTGGCTGGAGAGCTGATGAGCTGGTGCATGCGCCCAACCAGGTCATCTCCAGCTGCTTGGATATTGCCATCTTAACTTCGTCTAAGTCGGGGGGACCGAATTCTTGTCATTCTTGTCTATCATCGTCCAAATCGAGTAGAACATTCTGCCTAACAGCGGAAATGGGCGGTCATCGCCGCCAATAAAAATTTAACAACTTAAATCAAATAAATAATTCAATAATTTTCATAGTTTTTCTTTTCTGCACACTACCTTGTCGTTAAAGTTTAGTGTTACCTAAATGTATACATTGAGTTTTGTAACTCTATTTCAGTTAGTATTCATTTCATAGGATCGTAGCTAGCAGTATCGAACCTGACATACGAGTACATATGTATAGTGTTGTTTACTAAGAACGGAGCACTTATAGTTTGGAATATACGTCAGTCCTTCTGTCACTTGTGACAACGATAGCACCGGGGGATGGCGCTTTCAGTTTCTTGGATGCTTTTTCAAACGAGCGTAGTTTTCCAGGAACATGCGGAAGAATCCCATGAGCATTTGCCAGCGAGCACAAGCGAGCAACAGCGAGCAGCTGACAGCTGCCGCGTACCTCGCATATCATGAAATTTTCAAGTCCGATAAAAAGTCACTGGATGTACTCGTCGGCATCCGAAAACATGCGAAAAATTGTTTCAATTTCATTCGGACGTGTGGGAGGCCACCAGTGGTTGAAGAAGGATTTCAGGCTGAAAGCCTGAATGAATGCGTGCCGCGTACCTCAAAAATCACTAAATTTTCAGTTTCGATAAAAAGTGACTGGATGTAGTATGAGTTTTCGTAGAATCTGCAACAGTAGTAAGACTGTTGTTATTTGCATGTGCAAATAAAGACCCAGTAATGGTGGTGGATAATAACAACGCGAATATCAGTACGGGAAATGTGGAGCAGCGAGGTTCTGCAGATGAACTCCTCCAGCAGTGTCAGAATGCACAATAAGTCAACAAAAAAGCCAACGAGTTTTAGAGAATATTAGACTTTCAGTGGACTGTGGAGTTTACAAATAGTTCAATCACCCTCTTAACACTTTTGGACTCAGAAAGCCCTGTTATTTTCATCCAGGAGAGATTTCATCCAACAGTCTTCTTGGCGGTTTTGCATCAAACAACACAGTCCTACTATGGAGCCGTTGTCGTACTATGGAATCGTTTGGAGACACTGAGAAGTAGACAAACTCGTATCGTGTTTGAAAATAAATTTATAAATTTAGATCAATTAGTTTGTAAAAAATTATTCAATACATTATCCTGTGATTTTAGGTCGAAACTTTTTTGGAAAAAGTGGTTTAGCACTTCAAATCAATCAAGAATATGACATGAATCAAGGCCCTAACAAGACAAACAACGGCATTCGACATCAAAACACATTCAAGAATGGTATACCGGCGTTTTTTTTTTTTTTTTTTGAAAATAAAACACTAATTAAAAATGGGAAAGTAAAAACATAATATTCAAAGTATTGACCATTGTTTTCTACACATTTTGACCACCTTTCTGGCAATTTGTGAATACCACCCCAAAAGAATTGTTCGTCTTTTAAAGCAAACCAATCAGACACCCAATTTCCGACCTCCTCGTAGAAATCAAAGTGCTGCTCAGCCAATGCGTGTCCCATCGATGAAAACAAATGTTAGTCGGAAGGAGCCAAGTCTGGTGAATACGGCGGGTGGGGTAGCTGCTCCCGGCCAAATGTTTTGATTGTATCCTGAACCGGTTTTGCTTTGTGTGCAGGTGCATTGTCATGGAGCAAAATTACCTTGCCGTGTCTTCAGGCCCATTCTGGTCGTTTCTCTAACAACTCATGGTTCAAATTGATCATTTGTTATCGGTAGCGATCAGTATTAGCGGTTTCACCAGGTTTTAGAAGCTCGTGGTACAGCGCACCTTTCTGTCTTCTTGCCGAATCGATCTGGTTTTGCAGTCGATGTTGATCGTTGTCCCAGATTAACCCACGATTTTTTCGGTTTAGGTTTCTTAAAATAAATCCATTTTTCATCGCCAGTAACAATCCGATGCAAAATCGATTTTCTTCCGTGTCTTTGAAGCAAAATTTCACGAGTGTTTTATCGGTTTTCCATCTGTCGTTCATTCAATTCATGTGGCTTCCATTTGGATCTTTCCCATAGCTTTTAAACGGTCAAAAATTGTTTGTTGTGCAACACTTAACATTGCTGCTATTTGCTTTTGACTCAAAGTGTCGTCTCCATCCAATATCGTTTGCAATTCGGCGTCTTCAAACTTTTTTGGTGGTCTTGCACGTTCTTCATTTTTCACATCAAAATCATTTTTTCTGAATCGTTGAAACCATCTTTTGCACGTTGCTTCTTCTGAGAGCATGATCACCATATGCCTCGACAAGCATTCGATGCGACTCTGCAGCACTTTTCTTCAAATGAACTTTTCTTCAAATGAATGCTTTCCGCAAATCATCACTTTCTGGTACAAAATTCGACATTTTGAACACGATGAAAAGATATGATGTTGTCTGTTCACTGACTTGATGTATACTAAATATTTTTCACAGAAAATAAGAACTCGTTCACAACAAATTTTTCCTATAGAGACATTTGTATTTTAACGCTCACTTCATACCATTAAACCTCAACAGTACATTAAAACTGAGAGAAGTGACTTCAGCCATCAAATTTTAAACATTAACATCGACGGGGAGGGGGATAAGTTACAAATAAATATAAATGAAGCAATTAGTGATTTTTATAAAAGTATGGTGCGAAAGATAGTTGAACCAGCTTATCTTATTAACAAAAATGCATGCAAGCCACAAACAGATTTTAAAATGCGAATAGTTTTGTCTAAAGACATTCCGTTCTTTTGTACACCGCGAAGACTTCCATATGCTCATAAAGTAGAGTTCAAGAAGATTCTAGACAATCTTATAAAAAGTGAAATAATACGCGAATCCAATTCACTGTACGCTTCCCCTATTGTGTTAGTTCACAAAAAGAATAAGGAGTTAAGGCTCTGTGTGGATTTCCTCGAATTGAACAAGTTTAATGTACGTGATAATTATCTATTGCCTTTAATCGAGGATAATCTCGATCGACTTAAAGATACACGATTTTTTACAACTTCGGATCTGGCAAATGGCTCATATCATGTTCAGTTGTCTGACGAATCCATCAAGTATACGTCGTTTATTACACCACTGGGCCAATACAAATTTACCAGAATGCCTTTTGGCCTCAAAAACGCTCCGTCGGTCTTCGAGCGGTATATGAAGCACATTTTTAAAAGTTTAATTTCTGATGGAAAAGTTGTTACATACATCAATGACATTATGAGTGCGATTGATGAACATCTAGCCATCCAAACGCAAGTTATTAACATTGTTGTTAATAATGGTATTAGTCTTCGATTTGATAAGTGTTTATTTTTGGAGGAAGAAATAGTTTACCAGGTATATCAGCATGAAGTGAGCGTCAAGATACAAGTGTCTCGATAGGGAACATTTGTTGTGAGCGAGCCCTTATTTTTTGAAGAAATCATTGAACAGACATCGTGTTAAAAATGTCGAATTTTGTACCAGAATGTGATGATTTGCGGAGAGCATTAATTTTTTGCTTTCATTTGAAGAAAAGTGCTGCAAAGTCGCATCGAATGCTTGTCGAGGTGATCATGCTCTATCAGAAGCAACGTGCAAAAGATGGTTTCAACGGTTCAGAAATAATGATTTTTATGTGAGAAATGAAGAACGTGGAAGACCACTAAAAAAGTTTGAAGACGCCGTATTGCAAACGATATTGGATACATATGACACTTTGAGTCAAAAGCGAATGGCAGCAACATTAAATGTTGCAGAACAAACAATTTCTGACCGTTTAAAAGCTATGGGAAAGATCCAAAAGTGTGGAAAATGGGTGCCACATGAATTGAATGAAAGACAGATGGAACATTTTGCTTCAAAGACACGAAAGAAAATCGGTTTTGCATCGGATTGTTACTGACAGTGAAAAATGGATTCACTTATAAGAATCCTAAACAGAAAAAATCATGGGTTAATCTGGGACAACCATCAACATCGACTGCAAAACCAGATTGATTCGGCAAGAAGACAATGCTGTGTGTTTGGTGGGACCAGAAAGGTATGCTGTACCTCGAGCTCCTAAACCTGGTGAAACCGTTAATACTGATCGCTACCGACAACAAATGATTAATTTGAACCATGCATTGATCGGGAAACGACCAGAATGGGCCAGAAGACACTGCAAGGTAATTTTGCTCCATGACAATGCAACTGCATAGAAAGCAAAGCCGGTTCAGGATACAATCAAAACACTTGGCTGGGAGGCAGCTACCCCACCCGCCGTTTTCACCAGATTTGGCTCCTTCCGACTACCATTTGTTTTCATCGATGGGACACGCATTGGCTGAGCAGCACTTTGATTCCTACGAGGAGATCGAAAATTGGGGGTCTGATTGGTTTGCTTTAAAAGACGAACAATTTTATTGGCGTGGTATTTACATATTGCCAGAAAGGTGTATTTTTGGTATTTGGGTTATAAAATTAACCAAAGCGGTATCAGGCCAAATGACAACAACCTAAAAGCAGTCAAAGACTTTCCGGTACCAACATGTGTGAAAGATGTGCATAGTTTTCTCGGACTATGTCTATATTTCCGAAAATTTATTAAGAGCTTTGCTTCCATCGCGAAACCTCTCTACGATCTGTTGGGAAGAAGTACACCCTTTGTATTCGGTTTACGAGAGATGGAAACATTTGAGAAATTAAAGAACCGTTTAGTAGAATCTCCAATTTTAGCTATTTATAGCCCACATTGCGATACCGAAGTTCACTGTGATGACAGTAGTATTGGTTTAGGAGCCGTATTGGTACAAAACAAGTAGATGGGAAATTTCACGCGGTCTTCTACTTTTCGAAACGGGCTGAGGCAAAATATCACAGTTTTGAATTGGAAACCCTCTCAATTGTTTACGCTCTCCGAAGATTCAAAATCTATTTAATCGGCATAAGCTTTAAAATTATTACTGATTGTCAAGCCTTGACACTCGTATTGAACAAGAAAACTTTTAATGCACGAATATCTCGCTGGGATCTGGAGTTGCAGAGCTTTGACTATGTTGTGGAACATAGAAAAGCTGAACGCATGACACATGTTGATGCCTTAAGCCTGTCGTTCAATGTTCTCCATGTTGACGATGAATCTTCCGAATTTGTGATGGCCGCAGCTTAAAAGCAAGACCCAAGAATAGTGGCAATATGTTCTAATTTGGAAAACAGCGAAAGCTCACAGTTCCAAATGATAGATGGCCAAGTTTATCGCAAGTGGAAGGATAAAGTATGTTTTTATGTTCCTTATAACATGGAAGACCAAGTTAGTCGTAGGCAGCACGAAGCGATGTGTCATTTGGGCGTCGATAAGTGTTACGAAAAATATTGTTTTCCTAGCATGAAACGAAAAATCAAAGACTACATTGGAAAGTGTTAAAAATGCATATATTATTCTCTGCAATCTGGTAAGGTAGAGGCGACTTTACACTTTATATCTAAGAGAGATGTGCCTTTTGATACCTTGCATATCGACCATCTTGGTCCCTTGCCAAATTCGCAAACAAAACAGCACATCTTCTTGGTTGTAGATGGTTTCACAAAGTTTGTCAAACTTTACTCAGTGAATACGACACAGAGTAAAGAAGCTATTGCTTGTTTAAAGTCCTATTTTGCTAACTATTCAAGATCGAATAGAGTCATTTCTGATCGAGGAACATGTTTCGCCTCGAGTGAGTTCAAAGAATTTTTGCATGAACACGGTATAAAACACATAAAAGTTGCGACGCATTCGCCACAATCGAACGGGCAAGTCGAACGCATTAATCGTGTTGTTATACCTATGCTTGCAAAGGAGTGTGATGAAAATTCGTCGGGTAGCTGGGATAAAAAGTTATTTAAGGTTGAATTTGCTATTAACAATACTGTTAATAGAACTACAGGGTTCACACCTAGTGTTCTGTTGTTTGGTCAAAATCAAAAAGGTGAAATATGTGATCGTGTTAGAGAATATGATGGATGCCATAGGAACTAAAAACAACCTTTCAGAGATAAGGAGTCAGGCAAAGTTAAATACTACAATGGGTCAAGAACAAAATAAAACTTATTATGACGACCATCACAAACAACCCAGGATCTACAAGCAGGCCGAATACGTGATCAAAAATATTTCCACCACACTAGGGGTAAATAAAAAATATCGCGGCCCATATTAGGTCAAGAAGGTTTTACCTAACGACAGGTATCTCATTGCTGATATTGAAGGTTTGCAGTTGACCGGTTATACCCGTATAAGGGTATTTCATCACCAAGCAACATACGGCCGTATAATTTTGAGCAAACACATGTTGTGGCTGGGTGATGTGGGAACAGGGTAGGCACTGATTGGTATCAACCTGGCGATGCCCAGCTGCTGTAACTGTCTTCCACACACCAATTGTGCTTATTCTACCTCCACGTTAGTAGCCACCGGGTACTGGTTCTTGTTCACCCGAACTCAACCTGCTAAACCTATAAGTGCGACCTACGCCCAAGAGGTATAAAACAGGGACTGGTCCCCCAGGTTGGGGGTGTTCGTCGGGGTAACTGCCCGGCCACATAAAAAAAAGCACTAGTTACGTACCAACCGAATGCCTCGGATATGGATGGATACACTGTTGACGACTCACGCAAACGAAAAAAGAATAATGCTCTACGGATATGCACGTGGAATGTGAGGTCCCTAAACAGACCACGTGCAGCCGATGAACTTGCGGAGGCCCTGGACTGCTATAAAGCAGACATTACAGCGATTCATGAAATGCGGTGGAATGGGCCGGGCAGGAGAAGAGTGAGAAACTGCGACATATACCACGGCGACTGCTACAGGGAGAGAGGGAAACGCTTATTTGGATGCGGTTTTGTTGTTCGATGCAGACTTAGGCAAAAAGTCTTAAGCTTCCAATACATACGCGAACGCCTCATAACAATCCGCATCAAGGCTGAATTCGGGAATATAAGCCTCATATGCACCCACTCCCCGACAGAGGAAAAAGATGACAGCAGTAAAGAGGACTTATATCACCTCCTAGAAAGGACATATGATCGATGCCCCAGCTACGACACCAAGATAGTTCTAGGAGATTTCAACGCTCAGCTGGGAAGAGAAGAAGTATTTGCTAAAGCCATCGGAAGACACAGCCTGCACGCCAACACCTCCGGAAACGGACTCAGGCTAGTTGACTTCGCCTCGGGGCGAAATCTCTCTGTGGCCAGCACGCGGTTCCCACACCTCAACATTCACAAAGGAACCTAGCGATCACCTGATCAATCAACCATCAACCAGATTGATCATGGTGCGATCGACGTCAGACACTCCTCCAGTATTCTCGATGTCCGAACCTTCCGAGGTGCAAACATCGACTCGGATCATCACCTTGTTGTAGCCAAGGTAAGAACCCGGATATCGAGAGAGCAACGGAGTCGAGAAAAGCCAAAACGGTTTGATGTCGGAAAGCTACAATCGCAGCCGATAGCTAGAGCCTTTGCCGATCGATTCTCCCTGAAACTATCTCAAAGTTCGACGCTGCCTCCACAAACAATAGAAGACAAGTGGAAACGTTGTCAAGAAGCCATCAAAGATGCCGCCACTGATGTGCTGGGATTTACGCCACCACCTAAGAGGAACCCATGGTTTGACGACGAGTGTAGGCAGGCACATGCAGCCAAACAAGAAGCATACAAGGCAACGCTGCATCGAACGACGAGAGCTGTTTGTGAGCTCTACAAATAGAGAAGTAGGGAAGAGAACCGGCTTCTCAGAAGAAAAAAGAAAGAGCAAGAGAAGCGCGCGGTCGAGGATATGGAGAGGTGCTATGGCAGGAATGACGTCCGAAATTTTTACCACAAGATAAAACAGTTATACGGTGGTTGTAAGCCTTGGACAGAAGCCTGCTGCGCCGAAAACGGACAACTGTGGTAGAGTAGCAGTCGGTGCTGAGAATCTGGAAGGATCATTTCTGCAGACTCCTAAGCGGCGATGACGACACAAATTCCGCTGTTAGGCAGAATGTCCCACTAAATTTGGACGACGATGGACAAGAATTCCGTCCCCCCGACTTCGACGAGGTCAAGATAGGAATATCGAGTCTGATATCGAACAAAGCTGCTGGAGCGGACGGACTGTCCGCAGATTTATTTAAAGCAGCTGGAGATGACCTGGTTGGGCGCATGCACCAGCTCGTCTGTAAGATATGGTAAAAGGAAAGCATGCCCGATGAGTGGAATCTCAGCGTCGTTTGCCCGGTTCACAAGAAAGGAGACCCCTTCGACTGCGCCAACTACAGAGGGATTAGTCTCCTGAACATCGCATACAAGATCCTCTCTGCCGTATTGTGTGAGCGTCTGAAACCATTTGTCCATGACCTGATAGGTCCCTATCAGTGTGGTTTCAGACCAGGGAAGTCCACAATAGACCAGATCTTCACATTACGGCAGATCCTCGAAAAGACCCAAGAAATGCAAATTGACATTCACCACCTATTCGTCGATTTCAAGGCTACATATGACAGTGTGCATAGAGACGAGCTATACAGTGCCATGTCTAGTTTTGGCATCTTTACCAAACTCGTCAGATTATGTAGGATGACGGTGGAGAACTCTCCCTGCTCCGTCAAGGTCGGGAGCGAACCGAGACCTTCGATGTCAAAAAAGGAAATTAAAAATTTCATGATTTCCTGGATTTTCGGCAGACGATGCCGGCATAAGGAAAACTGAGCGTTCTGAGCCTGAATTCCTGCTTAAGCCACTGGTGGCCTCCTGGACGTCAATTTAGACACTTTTCCGCATGTTTTCGGATGCCGCGGAGTACATCCAGTCACTTTTTATCGAAATTAAACATTTCATGATTTCCGGGATTTTCGGCAGACGATGCCGGCATAAGGAAAACTGAGCGTTCTTAGCCTGAATTCCTGCTTAAGCCACTAGTGGCCTCCTGGACGTCAGAATTAAATTTAGACACTTTTCCGTATGTTTTCGGATGCCGCGGAGAACATCCAGTCACTTTTTATCGAAATTAAAAATTTCATGATTTTCGGCAGACGATGCCGGCATAAGGAAAACTGAGCGTTCTTAGCCTGAATTCCTGCTTAAGCCACTAGTGGCCTCCTGGACGTCAGAATTAAATTTAGACACTTTTCCGCATGTTTTGGGATGCCGCGGAGTACATCCAGTCACTTTTTATCGAAATTAAAAATTTCATGATTTCCGGGATTTTCGGCAGACGATGCCGGCATAAGGAAAACTGAGCGTTCTAAGCCTGAATTCCTGCTTAAGCCACTGGTGGCCTCCTGGACGTCAGAATTAAATTAAGACACTTTTCCGCATGTTTTGGGATGCCGCGGAGTACATCCAGTCACTTTTTATAGAAATTAAAAATTTCATGATTTTCGGGATTTTCGGCAGACGATGCCGGTATAAGGAAAACTGAGCGTTTTAAGCCTGAATTCCTGCTTCCACCACTGGTGGCCTCCTGGACACCGCAATGAACATTAGACACTTTTCCGCATGTTTTCGGATGCCGCGGAGTACATCCAGTCACTTTTTATCGAAATTAAAAATTTCATGATTTCCGGGATTTTCGGGAGACGATGCCGGCATAAGGAAAACTGAGCGTTTTAAGCCTGAATTCCTGCTTCCACCACTGGTGGCCTCCTGGACGTAAGAATGAATTTTAGACACTTTTCCGCATGTTTTCGGATGCCGCGGAGTACATCCTGTCACTTTTTATCGAAACTAAAAATTTCATGATTTCCGGGATTTTCGGCAGACGATGCCGGCATAGAGAAAAATGAGCGTTCTGAACCTGAATTCCTGCTTAAGCCACTGGTGGCCTCTTGGACGTCAGAATGTACTTTAGACACTTTTCCGCATGTTTTCGGATGCCGCGGAGTACATCCAGTCACTTTTTAACGAAATTAAAAAGTTCACGATTTTCGTGATTTTCGGTACACGATGCCGGTATAAGGAAAACTGAGCGTTCATAGCCTGAATTCCTGCTTCCACCACTGGTGGCCTCTTGGACGTCAGAATGTACTTTAGACACTTTTCCGCATGTTTTCGGATGCCGCGGAGTACATCCAGTCACTTTTTATCGAAATTAAAAAGTTCACGATTTTCGTGATTTTCGGCAGACGATGGCGGTATAAGGAAAACTGAGCGTTCATAGCCTGAATTCCTGCTTATGCCACTAGTGGCTCTCCTGGACGTCAGAATTAAATTTAGACACTTTTCCGCATGTTTTCGGATGCCGCGGAGTACATCCAGTCACTTTTTATCGAAATTAAAAAGTTCACGATTTTCGTGATTTTCGGCAGACGATGCCGGTATAAGGAAAACTGAGCGTTCATAGCCTGAATTCCTGCTTCCACCACTGGTGGCCTCCTGGACGTCAGAATGAATTTTAGACACTTTTCCGCATGTTTTCGGATGCCGCGGAGTACATCCGGTCACTTTTTATCGAAATTAAAAATTTCATGATTTTCGGGATTTTCGGCAGACGATGCCGGTATAAGGAAAACTGAGCGTTCATAGCCTGAATTCCTGCTTCCACCACTGGTGGCCCCCTGGACGTCAGAATTAAATTTAGACACTTTTCCGCATGTTTTCGGATGCCGTGGAGTACATCCAGTCACTTTTTATCGAAATTAAAAATTTCATGATTTCCGGGATTTTCGGCAGACCATGCCGGCATAAGGAAAACTGAGCGGTTTAAGCCTGAAATCATGCTTCCACCACTGGTGGCCTCCTGGACGTCAGAATGAATTTTAGACACTTTTCCGCATGTTTTCGGATGCCGCGGAGTACATCCGGTCACTTTTTATCGAAATTAAAAATTTCATGATTTTCGGGATTTTCGGCAGACGATGCCGGTATAAGGAAAACTGAGCGTTCATAGCCTGAATTCCTGCTTCCACCACTGGTGGCCTCCTGGACGTCAGAATTAAATTTAGACACTTTTCCGCATGTTTTCGGATGCCGCGGAGTACATCCAGTCACTTTTTATCGAAATTAAAAAGGTCACGATTTTCGTGATTTTCGGCAGACGATGCCGGCATGAGGAAAACTGAGCGTTCTAAGCCTGAATTCCTGCTTAAGCCACTGGTGGCCTCCTGGACGTCAGAATGAACTTTAGACACTTTTCCGCATGTTTTCGGGTGCAGCGGAGTACATCCAGTCCCTTTTTATCGAAATTAAAAATTTCATGATTTCCGGGATTTTCGGCAGACGATGCCGCCATAAGGAAAACTGAGCGTTTTTTGCCTGAATTCCTGCTTCCACCACTGGTGGCCTCCTGGACGTCAGAATGAACTTTAGACACTTTTCCGCACGTTTTCGGATGCCGCGGAGTACATCCGGTCACTTTTTATCGAAATTAAAAATTTCATGATTTCCGGGATTTTCGGCAGACGATGCCGGCATAAGGAAAACTGAGCGTTCTGAACCTGAATTCCTGCTTAGGCCACTGGTGGCCTCTTGGACGTCAGAATGTACTTTAGACATATTTCCGCATGTTTTCGGATGCCGCGGAGTACATCCAGTCACTTTTTATCGAAATTAAAAAGGTCACGATTTTCGTGATTTTCGGCAGACGATGCCGGCATAAGGAAAACTGAGCGTTCTTAGCCTGAATTCCTGCTTAAGCCACTGGTGGCCTCCTGGACGTCAGAATGAACTTGAGACACTTTTCCGCATGTTTTCGGATGCAGCGGAAAACATCCAGTCACTTTTTATCGAACTTAAAAATTTCATGATTTCCGGGATTTTCGGGAGACGATCCCGGCATAAGGAAAACTGAGCGGTTTAAGCCTGAAATCCTGCTTCCACCACTGGTGGCCTCCTGGACGTCAGAATGAACTTGAGACACTTTTCCGCATGTTTTCGGATGCAGCGGAGAACATCCAGTCACTTTTTATCGAAATTAAAAATTTCATGATTTTCGGGATTTTCGGCAGACGATGCCGGCATAAGGAAAACTGAGCGTTCTTAGTCTGAATTCCTGCTTGCTCCTCCTGGACGTCAGAATTGAAATTAGACACTGTTCCGCATGTTTTCGGATGCCGCGGAGTACATCCAGTCACTTTTTATCGAAATTAAAAAGTTCACGATTTTCGTGATTTTCGGCAGACGATGCCGGCATAAGGAAAACTGAGCGTTCTTAGCCTGAATTCCTGCTTAAGCCACTGTTGGCCTCCTGGACTTCAGAATTAAATTTAAACACTTTTCCGCATGTTTTCGGATGTCGCGGAGTACATCCGGTCACTTTTTATCGAAATTAAAAATTTCATGATTTCCGGGATTTTCGGCAGACCATGCCGGCATAAGGAAAACTGAGCGTTCATAGCCTGAATTCTTGCTACCAGCACTGGTGGCCTCCTGGACGTCAGAATGAATTTTAGACACTTTGCCGCATGTTTTCGGATGCCGCGGAGTACATCCGGTCACTTTTTATCGAAATTAAAAATTTCATGATTTCCGGGATTTTCGGCAGACGATGCCGGTATAAGGAAAAGTGAGCGTTCATAGCCTGAATTCCTGCTTCCACCACTGGTGGCCTCCTGGACGTCAGAATTAAATTTAGACACTTTTCCGCATGTTTTCGGATGCCGCGGAGTACATCCAGTCACTTTTTATCGAAATTAAAAAGTTCACGATTTTCGTGATTTTCGGCAGACGATGCCGGCATAAGGAAAACTGAGCGTTTTAAGCCTGAATTCCTGCTTCCAGCACTGGTGGCCTCCTGGACGTCAGATTGAACTTTAGACACTTTTCCGCATGTTTTCGGATGCCGCGGAGTATATCCAGTCACTTTTTATCGAAATTAAAAATTTCATGATTTCCGGGATTTTTGGCAGACCATGCCGGGATAAGGAAAACTCAGCGTTTTAAGCCTGAATTCCTGCTTCCACCACTGGTGGCCTCCTGGACGTCAGAATGAACTTTAGACACTTTTCCGCACGTTTTCGGATGCCGCGGAGTACATCCGGTCACTTTTTATCGAAATTAAAAATTTCATGATTTTCGGGATTTTCGGCAGACGATGCCGGCATAAGGAAAACTGAGCGTTCATAGCCTGAATTCCTGCTTCCACCACTGGTGGCCTCCTGGACGTCAGAATTAAATTTAGACACTTTTCCGCATGTTTTCGGATGCCGCGGAGTGCATCCAGTCACTTTTTATCGAAATTAAAAATTTCATGATTTTCGGGATTTTCGGCAGACGATGCCGGCATAAGGAAAACTGAGCGTTCTTAGCCTGAATTCCTGCTTCCAGCACTGGTGGCCTCCTGGACGTCAGATTGATCTTTAGACACTTTTCCGCATGTTTTCGGATGCCGCGGAGTATATCCAGTCACTTTTTATCGAAATTAAAAATTTCATGATTTCCGGGATTTTTGGCAGACCATGCCGGCATAGGGAAAACTGAGCGTTCTTAGCCTGAATTCCTGCTTCCAGCACTGGTGGCCTCCTGGAGGTCAGAATTAAATTAAGACACTTTTCCGCATGTTTTCGGATGCCGCGGAGTACAACCAGTCACTTTTTATCGAAATTAAAAAGGTCACGATTTTCGTGATTTTCGGGAGATGATGCCGACATAAGGAAAACTGAGCGTTCTTAGCCTGAATTCCTGCTTAAGCCACTGGTGGCCTCCTGGACTTCAGAATTAAATTTAAACACTTTTCCGCATGTTTTCGGATGTCGCGGAGTACATCCAGTCACTTTTTATCGAAATTAAAAATTTCATGATTTTCGGGAGTTTCGGCAGACGATGCCGGCATAAGGAAAACTGAGCGTTCATAGCCTGAATTCTTGCTTCCAGCACTGGTGGCCTCCTGGACGTCAGAATGAACTTTAGACTTTTTTCCGCATGTTTTCGGATTCCGCGGAGTACATCCAGTCACTTTTTATCGAAATTAAAAATTTCATGATTTCCGGGATTTTCGGGAGACGATGCCGGCATAAGGAAAACTGAGCGGTTTAAGCCTGAAATCCTGCTTCCACCACTGGTGGCCTCCTGGACGTCAGAATTAAATTTAGACACTTTTCCGCATGTTTTCGGATGCCGCGGAGTACATCCAGTCACTTTTTATCGAAATTAAAAATTTCATGATTTCCGGGATTTTCGGGAGACGATGCCGGCATAAGGAAAACTGAGCGGTTTAAGCCTGAAATCCTGCTTCCACCACTGGTGGCCTCCTGGACGTCAGAATGAACTTTAGACACTTTTCCGCATGTTTTCGGATGCCGCGGAGTACATCCAGTCACTTTTTATCGAAATTAAAAATTTCATGATTTTCGGGATTTTCGGCAGACGATGCCGGCATAAGGAAAACTGGGCGTTTTAAGCCTGAATTACTGCTTCCAGCACTGGTGGCCTCCTGGACGTCAGATTGAACTTTAGACACTTTTCCGCATGTTTTCGGATGCCGCGGAGTATATCCAGTCACTTTTTATCGAAATTAAAAATTTCATGATTTTCGTGATTTTCGGCAGACGATGCCGACATAAGGAAAACTGAGCGTTCTTAGCCTGAATTCCTGCTTAAGCCACTGGTGGCCTCCTGGACTTCAGAATTAAATTTAAACACTTTTCCGCATGTTTTCGGATGTCGCGGAGTACATCCAGTCACTTTTTATCGAAATTAAAAATTTCATGATTTCCGGGATTTTCGGCAGACGATGCCGACGTAAGGAAAACTGAGCGTTCTTAGCCTGAATTCCTGCTTCCAGCACTGGTGGCCTCCTGGACGTCAGAATTAAATTTAGACACTTTTCCGCACGTTTCCGGATGCCGCGGAGTACATCCCGTCACTTTTTATCGAAATTAAAAATTTCATGATTTCCGGGATTTTCGGCAGACGATGCCGGCATAAGGAAAACTGAGCGTTCTTAGTCTGAATTCTTGCTTAAGCCACTGGTGACCTCCTGGACGTCAGAATGAACTTTAGTCACTTTTCCGCATGTTTTCGGATGCCGCGGAGTACATCCAGTCACTTTTTATCGAAATTAAAAATTTCATGATTTCCGGGATTTTCGGCAGACGATGCCGGCATAATGAAAACTGAGCGTTCTTAGCCTGAATTCCTGCTTCCAGCACTGGTGGCCTCCTGGACGTCGGAATGAACTTTAGACACTTTTCCGCATGTTTTCGGATGCCACGGAGTACATCCAGTCACTTTTTATCGAAACTAAAAATTTCATGATTTCCGGGATTGTCGGCAGACGATGCCGGCATAAGGAAAACTGAGCGTTCTTAGTCTGAATTCTTGCTTAAGCCACTGGTGACCTCCTGGACGTCAGAATGAACTTTAGTCACTTTTCCGCATGTTTTCGGATGCCGCGGAGTACATCCAGTCACTTTTTATCGAAATTAAAAATTTCATGATTTCCGGGATTTTCGGCAGACGATGCCGGCATAATGAAAACTGAGCGTTCTTAGCCTGAATTCCTGCTTCCAGCACTGGTGGCCTCCTGGACGTCGGAATGAACTTTAGACACTTTTCCGCATGTTTTCGGATGCCACGGAGTACATCCAGTCACTTTTTATCGAAACTAAAAATTTCATGATTTCCGGGATTGTCGGCAGACGATGCCGGCATAAGGAAAACTGAGCGTTCTTAGCCTGAATTCTTGCTAAAGCCACTGGTGACCTCCTGGACGTCAGAATTAAATTTAGACACTTTTCCGCATGTTTTCGGATGCCGTGGAGTACATCCAGTCACTTTTTATCGAAATTAAAAATTTCATGATTTCCGGGATTTTCGGGAGACGATGCCGGCATAAGGAAAACTGAGCGTTTTTAGCCTAAATTCCTGCTAAGGCCCCTGGGGGCCTCCTGGACGTCAGAATTAAATTTAGACACTTTTCCGCATGTTTTCGGATGCCGTGGAGTACATCCAGTCACTTTTTATCGAAATTAAAAATTTCATGATTTCCGGGATTTTCGGCAGACGATGCTGGCATAAGGAAAACTGAGCATTTTTAGCCTGAATTCCTGCTTCCAGCACTGGTGGCCTCCTGGACGTCGGAATGAACTTTAGACACTTTTCCGCATGTTTTCGGATGCCGCGGAGTACATCCGGTCACTTTTTATCGAAATTAAAAATTTCATGATTTCCGGGATTTTCGGGAGACGATGCCGGCATAAGGAAAACTGAGCGTTTTTAGCCTAAATTCCTGATAAGGCCCCTGGGGGCCTCCTGGACGTCAGGATTAAATTTAGACACTTTTCCGCATGTTTTCGGATGCCGCGGAGTACATCCGGTCACTTTTTATCGAAATTTAAAATTTCATGATTTTCGGGATTTTCGGCAGACGATGCCGGTATAAGGAAAACTGAGCGTTCATAGCCTGAATTCCGCTTCCACCACTGGTGGCCTCCTGGACGTCAGAATAAAATTAAGACACTTTTCCGCATGTTTTCGGATGCCGCGCAGTACATCCAGTCACTTTTTATCGAAATTAAAAATTTCACGATTTCCGGGATTTTCGGGAGACGATGCCGGCATAAGGAAAACTGAGCGGTTTAAGCCTGAAATCCTGCTTCCACCACTGGTGGCCTCCTGGACGTCAGAATGAACTTTAGACACTTTTCCGCACGTTTTCGGATGCCGCGGAGTACATCCGGTCACTTTTTATCGAAATTAAAAATTTCATGATTTTCGGGATTTTCGGCAGACGATGCCGGCATAAGGAAAACTGAGCGTTTTAAGCCTGAATTACTGCTTCCAGCACTGGTGGCCTCCTGGACGTCAGATTGAACTTTAGACACTTTTCCGCATGTTTTCGGATGCCGCGGAGTATATCCAGTCACTTTTTATCGAAATTAAAAAGGTCACGATTTTCGTGATTTTCGGCAGACGATGCCGACATAAGGAAAACTGAGCGTTCTTAGCCTGAATTCCTGCTTAAGCCACTGGTGGCCTCCTGGACTTCAGAATTAAATTTAAACACTTTTCCGCATGTTTTCGGATGTCGCGGAGTACATCCAGTCACTTTTTATCGAAATTAAAAATTTCATGATTTCCGGGATTTTCGGCAGACGATGCCGACATAAGGAAAACTGAGCGTTCTTAGCCTGAATTCCTGCTTCCAGCACTGGTGGCCTCCTGGACGTCAGAATTAAATTTAGACACTTTGCCGCACGTTTTCGGATGCCGCGGAGTACATCCCGTCACTTTTTATCGAGATTAAAAATTTCATGATTTCCGGGATTTTCGGGAGACTATGCCGGCATAAGGAAAACTGAGCGTTCTTAGCCTGAATTCCTGCTTCCACCACTGGTGGCCTCCTGGACGTCAGAATGAATCTTAGACACTTTTCCGCATGTTTTCGGATGCCGCGGAGTACATCCAGTCACTTTTTATCGAAATTAAAAATTTCATGATTTTCGGCAGACGATGCCGACATAAGGAAAACTGAGCGTTCTTAGCCTGAATTCCTGCTTCCAGCACTGGTGGCCTCCTGGACTTCAGAATTAAATTTAAACACTTTTCCGCATGTTTTCGGATGCCGTGGAGTACATCCAGTCACTTTTTATCGAAACTAAAAATTTCATGATTTCCGGGATTTTCGGCAGACGATGCCGGCATAAGGAAAACTGAGCGTTCTTAGCCTGAATTCCTACTTAAGCCACTGGTGGTATCCTGGACGTCAGAATTAAATTTACACACTTTTCCGCATGTTTTTGGATCCCGCGGAGTACATCCAGTCACTTTTTATCGAAATTGAAAATTTTATGATTTTCGGGATTTTCGGCAGACGGTACCTTCATAAGGAAAACTGAGCGTTCTAAGCCTGAATTCCTGCTTTCAGCACTGGTGGCCTCCTGGACGTCGGAATGAACTTTAGACAATTTTCCGCATGTTTTCGGATGCCGCGGAGTACATCCAGTCACTTTTTATCGAAATTAAAAATTTCATGATTTCCGGGATTTTCGGCAGACGATGCCGGCATAGAAAACTGAGCGTTCTTAGCCTGAATTCCTACTTAAGCCACTGGTGGTATCCTGGACGTCAGAATTAAATTTACACACTTTTCCGCATGTTTTTGGATCCCGCGGAGTACATCCAGTCACTTTTTATCGAAACTAAAAATTTCATGATTTCCGGGATTTTCGGCAGACGATGCTGGCATAAGGAAAACTGAGCGTTCTTAGCCTGAATTCCTACTTAAGCCACTGGTGGCCTCCTGGACGTCAGAATTAAATTAAGACACTATTCCGCATGATTTCTGATGCCGTGGGGTACATCCAGTCACTTTTTATCGAAATTAAAAATTTCATAATTTCCGTGATTTTCAGCAGACGATGCCGGCATAAGGAAAACTGAGCGCTCTTAGCCTGAATTCCTGCTTCCAGCACTGGTGGCCTCCTGGACGTCAGAATGAACTTTAGACACTTTTCCGCATGTTTTCGGATGCCGCGGAGTACATCCAGTCACTTTTTATCGAAACTAAAAATTTCATGATTTCCGGGATTGTCGGCAGACGATGCCGGCATAAGGAAAGCTGAGCGTTTTTAGCCTGAATTCCTGCTTAGGCCCCTGGGGGCCTCCTGGACGTCAGAATTAAATGTAGACACTTTTCCGCATGTTTTCGGATGCCGTGGAGTACATCCAGTCACTTTTTATCGAAGCTAAAAATTTCATTATTTCCGGGATTTTCGGCAGACGATGCCGGCATAAGAAAAACTGAGCGTTTTTAGCCTGAATTCCTGCTAAGGCCCCTGGGGGCCTCCTGGACGTCAGAATTAAATGTAGACACTTTTCCGCATGTTTTCGGATGCCGCGGAGTACATCCAGTCACTTTTTATCGAAATTAAAAATTTCATGATTTCCGGGATTTTCGGCAGACGATGCCGGCATAAGGAAAACTGCGCGTTCTTAGCCTGAATTCCTGCTAAGGCCCCTGGGGGCCTCCTGGACGTCAGAATTAAATTTAGACACTTTTCCGCATGTTTTCGGATGCCGCGGAGTACATCCAGTCACTTTTGATCGAAACTAAAAATTTCATGATTTCCGGGATTTTCGGCAGACGATGCCGGCATTAGGAAAACTGAGCGTTCTTAGCCTGAATTCCTGCTTCCAGCACTGGTGGCCTCCTGGACGTCAGAATGAACTTTAGACACTTTTCCGCAAGTTTTCGGATGCCGCGGAGTATATCCAGTCACTTTTTATCGAAATTAAAAATTTCATGATTTCCGGGAAAGGAAAACTGAGCGTTTTTAGCCTGAATTCCTG
This sequence comes from Eristalinus aeneus, assembly GCA_955652365.1. Taxonomy (NCBI): domain Eukaryota; kingdom Metazoa; phylum Arthropoda; class Insecta; order Diptera; family Syrphidae; genus Eristalinus; species Eristalinus aeneus. Next base: position 61,250,440 of record OY019131.1, read on the forward strand.
CTGAGGCCCCTGGGGCTTCCTGGACGTCAGAATGAACTTTAGACACTTTTCCGCATGTTTTCGGATGCCGCGGAGTACATCCAGTCACTTTTGATCGAAACTAAAAATTTCATGATTTCCGGGATTTTCGGCAGACGATGCCGGCATAAGGAAAACTGAGCGTTCTTAGCCTGAATTCCTGCTTCCAGCACTGGTGGCCTCCTGGACGTCAGAATGAACTTTAGACACTTTTCCGCAAGTTTTCGGATGCCGCGGAGTATATCCAGTCACTTTTTATCGAAATTAAAAATTTCATGATTTCCGGGATTTTCGGCAGACGATGCCGGCATAAGGAAAACTAAGCATTTTTGGCCTGAATTCCTGCTAAGGCCCCTGGGGCTTCCTGGACGTCAGAATTAAATGTAGACACTTTTCCGCATGTTTTCGGATGCCGTGGAGTACATCCAGTCCATTTTTATCGAAATTAAAAATTTCATGATTTCCGGGATTGTCGGCAGACGATGCCGGCATAAGGAAAACTGAGCGTTCTTAGCCTGAATTCCTACTTAAGCCACTGGTGGCCTCCTGGACGTCAGAATTAAATGTAGACACTTTTCCGCATGTTTTCGGATGCCGTGGAGTACATCCAGTCACTTTTTATCGAAACTAAAAATTTCATGATTTCCGGGATTTTCGGCAGACGATGCCGGCATAAGGAAAACTGAGCGTTCTTAGCCTGAATTCCTGCTAAGGCCCCTGGGGGCCTCCTGGACGTCAGAATTAAATGTAGACACTTTTCCGCATGTTTTCGGATGCCGTGGAGTACATCCAGTCACTTTTTATCGAAACTAAAAATTTCATGATTTCCGGGATTTTCGGCAGACGATGCCGGCATAAGGAAAACTGAGCGTTTTTGGCCTGAATTCCTGCTAAGGCCCCTGGGGGCCTCCTCGACGTAAGAATTAAATTTAGGCACTTTTCCGCATGTTTTCGGATGCCGTGGAGTACATCCAGTCACTTTTTATCGAAACTAAAAATTTCATGATTTCCGGGATTTTCGGCAGACGATGCCGGCATAAGGAAAACTGAGCGTTCTTAGCCTGAATTCCTACTTAAGCCACTGGTGGCCTCCTGGACGTCAGAATTAAATGTAGACACTTTTCCGCATGTTTTCGGATGCCGTGGAGTACATCCAGTCACTTTTTATCGAAATTAAAAATTTCATGATTTCCGGGATTTTCGGCAGACGATGCCGGCATAAGGAAAACTGAGCGTTTTTGGCCTGAATTCCTGCTAAGGCACCTGGGGGCCTCCTCGACGTAAGAATTAAATTTAGGCACTTTTCCGCATGTTTTCGGATGCCGTGGAGTACATCCAGTCACTTTTTATCGAAACTAAAAATTTCATGATTTCCGGGATTTTCGGCAGACGATGCCGGCATAAGGAAAACTGAGCGTTCTTAGCCTGAATTCCTGCTTCCAGCACTGGTGGCCTCCTGGACGTCAGAATTAAATGTAGACACTTTTCCGCATGTTTTCGGATGCCGTGGAGTACATCCAGTCACTTTTTATCGAAACTAAAAATTTCATGATTTCCGGGATTTTCGGCAGACGATGCCGGCATAAGGAAAACTGAGCGTTCTTAGCCTGAATTCCTGCTTCCAGCACTGGTGGCCTCCTGGACGTCAGAATTAAATGTAGACACTTTTCCGCATGTTTTCGGATGCCGTGGAGTACATCCAGTCACTTTTTATCGAAACTAAAAATTTCATGATTTCCGGGATTTTCGGCAGACGATGCTGGCATAAGGAAAACAGCGTTTTTGGCCTGAATTCCTGCTAAGGCCCCTGGGGGCCTCCTCGACGTAAGAATTAAATTTAGGCACTTTTCCGCATGTTTTCGGATGCCGTGGAGTACATCCAGTCACTTTTTATCGAAACTAAAAATTTCATGATTTCCGGGATTTTCGGCAGACGATGCCGGCATAAGGAAAACTGAGCGTTCTTAGCCTGAATTCCTGCTAAGGCTCCTGGGGGCCTCCTGGACGTCAGAATTAAATGTAGACACTTTTCCGCATGTTTTCGGATGTCGCGGAGTACATCCAGTCACTTTTTATCGAAATTAAAAATTTCATGATTTCCGGGATTTTCGGCAGACGATGCCGGCATAAGGAAAACTGAGCGTTTTTGGCCTGAATTCCTGCTAAGGCCCCTGGGGGCCTCCTCGACGTAAGAATTAAATTTAGGCACTTTTCCGCATGTTTTCGGATGCCGTGGAGTACATCCAGTCACTTTTTATCGAAACTAAAAATTTCATGATTTCCGGGATTTTCGGCAGACGATGCCGGCATAAGGAAAACTGAGCGTTCTTAGCCTGAATTCCTGCTTCCAGCACTGGTGGTCTCCTGGACGTCAGAATTAAATGTAGACACTTTTCCGCATGTTTTCGGATGCCGTGGAGTACATCCAGTCACTTTTTATCGAAACTAAAAATTTCATGATTTCCGGGATTTTCGGCAGACGATGCCGGCATAAGGAAAACTGAGGGTTCTTAGCCTGAATTCCTGCTTCCAGCACTGGTGGCCTCCTGGACGTCAGAATTAAATGTAGACACTTTTCCGTATGTTTTCGGATGCCGTGGAGTACATCCAGTCACTTTTTATCGAAACTAAAAATTTCATGATTTTCGGGATTTTCGGCAGACGATGCCGGCATAAGGAAAACTGAGCGTTCTTAGCCTGAATTCCTGCTTCCAGCACTGGTGGCCTCCTGGACGTCAGAATTAAATGTAGACACTTTTCCGTATGTTTTCGGATGCCGTGGAGTACATCCAGTCACTTTTTATCGAAACTAAAAATTTCATGATTTCCGGGATTTTCGGCAGACGATGCCGGCATAAGGAAAACTGAGCGTTCTTTGCCTGAATTCCTACTTAAGCCACTGGTGGCCTCCTGGACGTCAGAATTAAATGTAGACACTTTTCCGCATGTTTTCGGATGCCGTGGAGTACATCCAGTCACTTTTTATCGAAACTAAAAATTTCATGATTTTCGGGATTTTCGGCAGACGATGCCGGCATAAGGAAAACTGAGCGTTCTTAGCCTGAATTCCTGCTTCCAGCACTGGTGGCCTCCTGGACGTCAGAATTAAATGTAGACACTTTTCCGTATGTTTTCGGATGCCGTGGAGTACATCCAGTCACTTTTTATCGAAACTAAAAATTTCATGATTTCCGGGATTTTCGGCAGACGATGCCGGCATAAGGAAAACTGAGCGTTCTTTGCCTGAATTCCTACTTAAGCCACTGGTGGCCTCCTGGACGTCAGAATTAAATGTAGACACTTTTCCGCATGTTTTCGGATGCCGTGGAGTACATCCAGTCACTTTTTATCGAAACTAAAAATTTCATGATTTCCGGGATTTTCGGCAGACGATGCCGGCATAAGGAAAACTAAGCATTTTTGGCCTGAATTCCTGCTAAGGCCCCTGGGGGCCTCCTGGACGTCAGAATGAACTTTAGACACTTTTCCGCATGTTTTCGGATGCCGCGGAGTACATCCAGTCCATTTTTATCGAAATTAAAAATTTCATGATTTCCGGGATTGTCGGCAGACGATGCCGGCATAAGGAAAACTGAGCGTTCTTAGCCTGAATTCATACTTAAGCCACTGGTGGCCTCCTGGACGTCAGAATTAAATGTAGACACTTTTCCGCATGTTTTCGGATGCCGTGGAGTACACCACAGGCACTGGTGGCCTCCTGGACGTCAGAATTAAATGTAGACACTTTTCCGCATGTTTTCGGATGCCGTGGAGTACATCCAGTTCCTTTTTATCGAAACTAAAAATTTCATGATTTCCGGGATTTTCGGCAGACGATGCCGGCATAAGGAAAACTGAGCGTTCTTAGCCTGAATTCCTACTTAAGCCACTGGTGGCCTCCTGGACGTCAGAATTAAATGTAGACACTTTTCCGCATGTTTTCGGATGCCGTGGAGTACATCCAGTCACTTTTTATCGAAACTAAAAATTTCATGATTTCCGGGATTTTCGGCAGACGATGCCGGCATAAGGAAAACTGAGCGTTCTTAGCCTGAATTCCTGCTAAGGCCCCTGGGGGCCTCCTCGACGTAAGAATTAAATTAAGGCACTTTTCCGCATGTTTTCGGATGCCGTGGAGTACATCCAGTCACTTTTTATCGAAACTAAAAATTTCATGATTTCCGGGATTTTCGGCAGACGATGCCGGCATAAGGAAAACTGAGCGTTCTTAGCCTGAATTCCTGCTTCCAGCACTGGTGGCCTCCTGGACGTCAGAATTAAATGTAGACACTTTTCCGCATGTTTTCGGATGCCGTGGAGTACATCCAGTCACTTTTTATCGAAACTAAAAATTTCATGATTTCCGGGATTTTCGGCAGACGATGCCGGCATAAGGAAAACTGAGCGTTCTTAGCCTGAATTCCTGCTTCCAGCACTGGTGGCCTCCTGGACGTCAGAATTAAATGTAGACACTTTTCCGCATGTTTTCGGATGCCGTGGAGTACATCCAGTCACTTTTTATCGAAACTAAAAATTTCATGATTTCCGGGATTTTCGGCAGACGATGCCGGCATAAGGAAAACTGAGCGTTCTTTGCCTGAATTCCTACTTAAGCCACTGGTGGCCTCCTGGACGTCAGAATTAAATGTAGACACTTTTCCGCATGTTTTCGGATGCCGTGGAGTACATCCAGTCACTTTTTATCGAAACTAAAAATTTCATGATTTCCGGGATTTTCGGCAGACGATGCCGGCATAAGGAAAACTGAGCGTTCTTAGCCTGAATTCCTACTTAAGCCACTGGTGGCCTCCTGGACGTCAGAATTAAATGTAGACACTTTTCCGCATGTTTTCGGATGCCGTGGAGTACATCCAGTCACTTTTTATCGAAACTAAAAATTTCATGATTTCCGGGATTTTCGGCAGACGATGCCGGCATAAGGAAAACTGAGCGTTCTTAGCCTGAATTCCTGCTTCCAGCACTGGTGGCCTCCTGGACGTCAGAATTAAATGTAGACACTTTTCCGCATGTTTTCGGATGCCGTGGAGTACATCTAGTCACTTTTTGTCGAAACTAAAAATTTCATGATTTCCGGGATTTTCGGCAGACGATGCCGGCATAAGGAAAACTGAGCGTTCTTAGCCTGAATTCCTGCTTCCAGCACTGGTGGCCTCCTGGAAGTCAGAATTAAATGTAGACACTTTTCCGCATGTTTTCGGATGCCGTGGAGTACATCCAGTCACTTTTTATCGAAACTAAAAATTTCATGATTTCCGGGATTTTCGGCAGACGATGCCGGCATAAGGAAAACTGAGCGTTCTTTGCCTGAATTCCTACTTAAGCCACTGGTGGCCTCCTGGACGTCAGAATTAAATGTAGACACTTTTCCGCATGTTTTCGGATGCCGTGGAGTACATCCAGTCACTTTTTATCGAAACTAAAAATTTCATGATTTCCGGGATTTTCGGCAGACGATGCCGGCATAAGGAAAACTGAGCGTTCTTAGCCTGAATTCCTACTTAAGCCACTGGTGGCCTCCTGGACGTCAGAATTAAATGTAGACACTTTTCCGCATGTTTTCGGATGCCGTGGAGTACATCCAGTCACTTTTTATCGAAATTAAAAATTTCATGATTTCCGGGATTGTTGGCAGACGATGCCTGCATAAGGAAAACTGAGCGTTCTTAGCCTGAATTCCTGCTAAGGCCCCTGGGGGCCTCCTCGACGTAAGAATTAAATTAAGGCACTTTTCCGCATGTTTTCGGATGCCGTGGAGTACATCCAGTCACTTTTTATCGAAACTAAAAATTTCATGATTTCCGGGATTTTCGGCAGACGATGCCGGCATAAGGAAAACTGAGCGTTCTTAGCCTGAATTCCTGCTTCCAGCACTGGTGGCCTCCTGGACGTCAGAATTAAATGTAGACACTTTTTCGCATGTTTTCGGATGCCGTGGAGTACATCCAGTCACTTTTTATCGAAACTAAAAATTTCATGATTTCCGGGATTTTCGGCAGACGATGCCGGCATAAGGAAAACTGAGCGTTCTTTGCCTGGATTCCTACTTAAGCCACTGGTGGCCTCCTGGACGTCAGAATTAAATGTAGACACTTTTCCGCATGTTTTCGGATGCCGTGGAGTACATCCAGTCACTTTTTATCGAAACTAAAAATTTCATGATTTCCGGCAGACGATGCCGGCATAAGGAAAACTGAGCGTTTTTGGCCTGAATTCCTGCTAAGGCCCCTGGGGGCCTCCTCGACGTAAGAATTAAATTAAGGCACTTTTCCGCATGTTTTCGGATGCCGTGGAGTACATCCAGTCACTTTTTATCGAAACTAAAAATTTCATGATTTCCGGGATTTTCGGCAGACGATGCCGGCATAAGGAAAACTGAGCGTTCTTAGCCTGAATTCCTGCTTCCAGCACTGGTGGCCTCCTGGACGTCAGAATTAAATGTAGACACTTTTCCGCATGTTTTCGGATGCCGTGGAGTACATCCAGTCACTTTTTATCGAAACTAAAAATTTCATGATTTCCGGGATTTTCGGCAGACGATGCCGGCATAAGGAAAACTGAGCGTTCTTTGCCTGAATTCCTACTTAAGCCACTGGTGGCCTCCTGGACGTCAGAATTAAATGTAGACACTTTTCCGCATGTTTTCGGATGCCGTGGAGTACATCCAGTCACTTTTTATCGAAACTAAAAATTTCATGATTTCCGGGATTTTCGGCAGACGATGCCGGCATAAGGAAAACTGAGCGTTCTTAGCCTGAATTCCTACTTAAGCCACTGGTGGCCTCCTGGACGTCAGAATTAAATGTAGACACTTTTCCGCATGTTTTCGGATGCCGTGGAGTACATCCAGTCACTTTTTATCGAAACTAAAAATTTCATGATTTCCGGGATTTTCGGCAGACGATGCCGGCATAAGGAAAACTGAGCGTTCTTAGCCTGAATTCCTACTTAAGCCACTGGTGGCCTCCTGGACGTCAGAATTAAATGTAGACACTTTTCCGCATGTTTTCGGATGCCGTGGAGTACATCTAGTCACTTTTTGTCGAAACTAAACATTTCATGATTTCCGGGATTTTCGGCAGACGATGCCGGCATAAGGAAAACTGAGCGTTCTTAGCCTGAATTCCTGCTTCCAGCACTGGTGGCCTCCTGGAAGTCAGAATTAAATGTAGACACTTTTCCGCATGTTTTCGGATGCCGTGGAGTACATCCAGTCACTTTTTATCAAAACTAAAAATTTCATGATTTCCGGGATTTTCGGCAGACGATGCCGGCATAAGGAAAACTGAGCGTTCTTTGCCTGAATTCCTACTTAAGCCACTGGTGGCCTCCTGGACGTCAGAATTAAATGTAGACACTTTTCCGCATGTTTTCGGATGCCGTGGAGTACATCCAGTCACTTTTTATCGAAACTAAAAATTTCATGATTTCCGGGATTTTCGGCAGACGATGCCGGCATAAGGAAAACTGAGCGTTCTTAGCCTGAATTCCTACTTAAGCCACTGGTGGCCTCCTGGACGTCAGAATTAAATGTAGACACTTTTCCGCATGTTTTCGGATGCCGTGGAGTACATCCAGTCACTTTTTATCGAAATTAAAAATTTCATGATTTCCGGGATTGTTGGCAGACGATGCCGGCATAAGGAAAACTGAGCGTTTTTAGCCTGAATTCCTGCTAAGGCCCCTGGGGCTTCCTGGACGTCAGAATTAAATGTAGACACTTTTCCGCATGTTTTCGGATGCCGTGGAGTACATCCAGTCCATTTTTATCGAAATTGAAAATTTTATGATTTTCGGGATTTTCGGCAGACGATACCTTCATAAGGAAAACTGAGCGTTTTTAGCCTGAATTCCTGTCTTAACCACTGCTGGCCTCCTGGACGTCAGAATGAACTTTAGTCACTTTTCCGCATGTTTTCGGATGCCGCGGAGTACATCCAGTCACTTTTTATCGAAATTAAAAATTTCATGATTTCCGGGATTTTCGGCAGACGATGCCGGCATAAGGAAAACTGCGCGTTCTTAGCCTGAATTCCTGCTAAGGCCCCTGGGGGCCTCCTGGACGTCAGAATTAAATTTAGACACTTTTCCGCATGTTTTCGGATGCCGTGGAGTACATCCAGTCACTTTTTATCGAAATTAAAAATTTCATGATTTCCGGGATTTTCGGCAGACGATGCCGGCATAAGGAAAACTGCGCGTTCTTCGCCTGAGTTCTTGCTTAAGCCACTGGTGACCTCCTGGACGTCAGAATGAACTTTAGACACTTTTCCGCATGTTTTCGGATGCCGCGGAGTACATCCAGTCACTTTTTATCGAAATTAAAAATTTCATGATTTCCGGGATTTTCGGCAGACGATGCCGGCATAAGGAAAACTGCGCGTTCTTAGCCTGAATTCTTGCTTAAGCCACTGGTGACCTCCTGGACGTCGGAATGAACTTTAGACACTTTTCCGCATGTTTTCGGATGCCGCGGAGTACATCCAGTCACTTTTTATCGAAACTAAAAATTTCATGATTTCCGGGATTGTCGGCAGACGATGCCGGCATTAGGAAAACTGAGCGTTTTTAGCCTGAATTCCTGTCTTAACCACTGCTGGCCTCCTGGACGTCAGAATGAACTTTAGTCACTTTTCCGCATGTTTTCGGATGCCGCGGAGTACATCCAGTCACTTTTTATCGAAATTAAAAATTTCATGATTTCCGGGATTTTCGGCAGACGATGCCGGCATAAGGAAAACTGCGCGTTCTTCGCCTGAGTTCTTGCTTAAGCCACTGGTGACCTCCTGGACGTCAGAATGAACTTTAGACACTTTCCCGCATGTTTTCGGATGCCGCGGAGTACATCCAGTCACTTTTTATCGAAATTAAAAATTTCATGATTTCCGGGATTTTCGGCAGACGATGCCGGCATAAGGAAAACTGCGCGTTCTTAGCCTGAATTCTTGCTTAAGCCACTGGTGACCTCCTGGACGTCGGAATGAACTTTAGACACTTTTCCGCATGTTTTCGGATGCCGCGGAGTACATCCAGTCACTTTTTATCGAAATTAAAAATTTCATGATTTCCGGGATTGTCGGCAGACGATGCCGGCATAAGGAAAACTGAGCGTTTTTAGCCTGAATTCCTGTCTTAACCACTGGTGGCCTCCTGGACGTCGGAATGAACTTTAGACACTTTTCCGCATGTTTTCGGATGCCGCGGAGTACATCCAGTCACTTTTTATCGAAACTAAAAATTTCATGATTTCCGGGATTTTCGGCTGACGATCCTGGCATAAGGATAGCGTTCTTAGCTTGAATTCCTACTTAAGCCACTGGTGGCCTCCTGGACGTCATAATTAAATTTAGACACTTTCCCGCATGTTTTCGGATGCCGCGGAGTACATCCAGTCACTTTTTATCGAAATTAAAAATTTCATGATTTCCGGGATTTTCGGCAGACGATGCCGGCATAAGGAAAACTGCGCGTTCTTAGCCTGAATTCTTGCTTAAGCCACTGGTGACCTCCTGGACGTCAGAATGAACTTTAGTCACTTTTCCGCATGTTTTCGGATGCCGTGGAGTACATCCAGTCACTTTTTATCGAAATTAAAAATTTCATGATTTCCGGGATTTTCGGCAGACGATGGAAAACTGAGCGTTTTTAGCCTGAATTCCTGCTAAGGCCCCTGGGAGCCTCCTGGACGTCAGAATTAAATGTAGACACTTTTCCGCATGTTTTCGGATGCCGTGGAGTACATCCAGTCACTTTTTATCGAAATTAAAAATTTCATGATTTCCGGGAAAAGAAAACTGAGCGTTTTTAGCCTGAATTCCTGCTAAGGCCCCTGGGGCCTCCTGGACGTCAGAATTAAATGTAGACACTTTTCCGCATGTTTTCGGATGCCGTGGAGTACATCCAGTCACTTTTTATCGAAACTAAAAATTTCATGATTTCCGGGATTTTCGGCAGACGATGTCGGCATAAGGAAAACTGAGCGTTCTTAGCCTGAATTCCTGCTTCCAGCACTGGTGGCCTCCTGGACGTCAGAATGAACTTTAGACACTTTTCCGCATGTTTTCGGATGCCGCGGAGTACATCCAGTCACTTTTTATCGAAATTAAAAATTTCATGATTTCCGGGATTGTCGGCAGACGATGCCGGCATTAGGAAAACTGAGCGTTCTTAGCCTGAATTCCTGCTAAGGCCCCTGGGGGCCTCCTGGGCGTCAGAATTAAATTTAGACACTTTTCCGCATGTTTTCGGATGCCGTGGAGTACATCCAGTCACTTTTTATCGAAATTAAAAATTTCATGATTTCCGGGATTTTCGGCAGACGATGCCGCCATAAGGAAAACTGAGCGTTTTTTGCCTGAATTCCTGCTTAGGCCCCTGGGGGCCTCCTGGACGTCAGAATTAAATTTAGACACTTTTCCGCATGTTTTCGGATGCCGTGGAGTACATCCAGTCACCTTTTATCGAAATTAAAAATTTCATGATTTCCGGGATTTTCGGCAGACGATGGAAAACTGAGCGTTTTTAGCCTGAATTCCTGCTAAGGCCCCTGGGGGCCTCCTGGACGTCAGAATTAAATGTAGACACTTTTCCGCATGTTTTCGGATGCCGTGGAGTACATCCAGTCACTTTTTATCGAAATTAAAAATTTCATGATTTCCGGGAAAAGAAAACTGAGCGTTTTTAGCCTGAATTCCTGCTAAGGCCCCTGGGGCCTCCTGGACGTCAGAATTAAATGTAGACACTTTTCCGCATGTTTTCGGATGCCGTGGAGTACATCCAGTCACTTTTTATCGAAATTAAAAATTTCATGATTTCCGGGATTGTCGGCAGACGAAAACTGAGCGTTCTTAGCCTGAATTCCTACTTAAGCCACTGGTGGCCTTCTGGACGTCAGAATTAAATGTAGACACTTTTCCGCATGTTTTCGGATGCCGCGAAGTACATCCAGTCACTTTTTATCGAAATTAAAAATTTCATGATTTCCGGGATTTTCGGCAGACGATGCCGGCATAAGGAAAACTGAGCGTTCTTAGCCTGAATTCCTGCTTCCAGCACTGGTGGCCTCCTGGACGTCAGAATTAAATGTAGACACTTTTCCGCATGTTTTCGGATGCCGTGGAGTACATCCAGTCACTTTTTATCGAAACTAAAAATTTCATGATTTCCGGGATTTTCGGCAGACGATGCCGGCATAAGGAAAACTGAGCGTTTTTAGCCTGAATTCCTGCTAAGGCCCCTGGGAGCCTCCTGGACGTCAGAATGAACTTTAGACACTTTTCCGCATTTTTTTCGGATTTTTTGCCTGAATTCCTGCTTCCAGCACTGGTGGCCTCCTGGACGTCAGAATGAACTTTAGACATTTTTCCGCATGTTTTCGGATGCCGCGGAGTACATCCAGTCACTTTTTATCGAAATTAAAAATTTCATGATTTCCGGGATTTTCGGCAGACGATGCCGGCATAAGGAAAACTGAGCGTTTTTAGCCTGAATTCCTGCTAAGGCCCCTGAGGGCCTCCTGGACGTCAGAATTAAATTTAGACACTTTTCCGCATGTTTTCGGATTTTTTGCCTGAATTCCTGCTTCCAGCACTGGTGGCCTCCTGGACGTCGGAATGAACTTTAGACACTTTTCCGCATGTTTTCGGATGCCGTGGAGTACATCCAGTCACTTTTTATCGAAATTAAAAATTTCATGATTTCCGGGATTGTCGGCAGACGATGCCGGCATAAGGAAAACTGAGCGTTCTTAGCCTGAATTCCTACTTAAGCCACTGGTGGCCTCCTGGACGTCAGAATTAAATGTAGACACTTTTCCGCATGTTTTCGGATGCCGTGGAGTACATCCAGTCACTTTTTATCGAAGCTAAAAATTTCATGATTTCCGGGATTTTCGGCAGACGATGCCGGCATAAGGAAAACTGAGCGTTCTTAGCCTGAATTCCTACTTAAGCCACTGGTGGCCCCCTGGATGTCAGAATGAACTTTAGACTCTTTTCCGCATGTTTTCGGATGCCGTGGAGTAGATCCAGTCACTTTTTATCGAAACTAAAAATTTCATGATTTCCGGGATTTTCGGCAGACGATGCCGGCATAAGGAAAACTGAGCGTTCTTAGCCTGAATTCCTACTTAAGCCATTGGTGGCCCCCTGGACGTCAGAATTAAATTTAGACACTTTTCCGCATGTTTTCGGATGCCGTGGAGTACATCCAGTCACTTTTTATCGAAACTAAAAATTTCATGATTTCCGGGATTTTCGGCAGACGATGCCGGCATAAGGAAAACTGAGCGTTCTTAGCCTGAATTCCTGCTAAGGCCCCTGGGGGCCTCCTGGACGTCGGAATAAACTTAAGATACTTTCCGCATGTTTTCGGATGCCGCGGAGTACATCCAGTCACTTTTTATCGAAATTAAAAATTTCATGATTTACTGAGCGTTCTCAGCCTGAATTCTTGCTGAAGCCACTGGTGGCCTTCTGGACGTCAGAATTAAATTTATACACTTTTCCGCATGTTTTCGGATGTCGCGTAATACATCCAGTCACTTCTTATAGAAATTGAAAATTTCATGATTTCCGGGATTTTCGGCAGACGATGCCGGCATAAGGAAAACTGAGTGTCTTTAGCCTGAATTCCTGCTTCCACCACTGGTGGCCTCCTGGACGTCAGAATGAACTTTAGACACTTTTCCGCATGTTTTCGGATGCCGCGGAGTACATCCAGTCACTTTTTATCGAAATTGAAAATTTCACGATTTTCGGGATATTCGGCAGACGATGCCGGCATAAGGAAAACTGAGTGTCTTTAGCCTGAATTCCTGCTTCCACCACTGGTGGCCTCCTGGACGTCAGAATGAACTTAAGACACTTTTCCGCATGTTTTCGGATGCCGCGGAGTACATCCAGTCACTTGTTATCGAAATTGAAAATTTCATGATTTTCGGGATTTTCGGCAGACGATGCCGGCATAAGGAAAACTGAGCGTTTAAGCCTGAATTCATGCTTCCACCACTGGTGGCCTCCTGGACGTGAGAATGAACCTTAGACACTTTTCCGCATGTTCTCGGATGCCGCGGAGTACATCCAGTCACTTTTTATCGAAATTAAAAATTTCATGATTTCCGGAATTTTCGGCAGACGATGCCGGCATAAGGAAAACTGAGCGTTTTTAGCCTTAATTCCTGCTTCCACCACTGGTGGCCTCCTGGACGTCAGAATGAACTTTAGACACTTTTCCGCATGTTCTCGGATGCCGCGTAATACATCCAGTCACTTCTTATCGAAATTGAAAATTTCATGTATTCGGGATTTTCGGCAGACGATGCCGGCATAAGGAAAACTGAGCGTTTAAGCCTGAATTCATGCTTCCACCACTGGTGGCCTCCTGGACGTGAGAATGAACCTTAGACACTTTTCCGCATGTTCTCGGATGCCGCGGAGTACATCCAGTCACTTTTTATCGAAATTAAAAATTTCATGATTTCCGGGATTTTCGGCAGACGATGCCGGCATAAGGAAAACTGCGCGTTCTTAGCCTGAATTCTTGCTTAAGCCACTGGTGACCTCCTGGACGTCAGAATGAACTTTAGTCACTTTTCCGCATGTTTTCGGATGCCGTGGAGTACATCCAGTCACTTTTTATCGAAATTAAAAATTTCATGATTTCCGGGATTTTCGGCAGACGATGGAAAACTGAGCGTTTTTAGCCTGAATTCCTGCTAAGGCCCCTGGGAGCCTCCTGGACGTCAGAATTAAATGTAGACACTTTTCCGCATGTTTTCGGATGCCGTGGAGTACATCCAGTCACTTTTTATCGAAATTAAAAATTTCATGATTTCCGGGAAAAGAAAACTGAGCGTTTTTAGCCTGAATTCCTGCTAAGGCCCCTGGGGCCTCCTGGACGTCAGAATTAAATGTAGACACTTTTCCGCATGTTTTCGGATGCCGTGGAGTACATCCAGTCACTTTTTATCGAAACTAAAAATTTCATGATTTCCGGGATTTTCGGCAGACGATGTCGGCATAAGGAAAACTGAGCGTTCTTAGCCTGAATTCCTGCTTCCAGCACTGGTGGCCTCCTGGACGTCAGAATGAACTTTAGACACTTTTCCGCATGTTTTCGGATGCCGCGGAGTACATCCAGTCACTTTTTATCGAAATTAAAAATTTCATGATTTCCGGGATTGTCGGCAGACGATGCCGGCATTAGGAAAACTGAGCGTTCTTAGCCTGAATTCCTGCTAAGGCCCCTGGGGGCCTCCTGGGCGTCAGAATTAAATTTAGACACTTTTCCGCATGTTTTCGGATGCCGTGGAGTACATCCAGTCACTTTTTATCGAAATTAAAAATTTCATGATTTCCGGGATTTTCGGCAGACGATGCCGCCATAAGGAAAACTGAGCGTTTTTTGCCTGAATTCCTGCTTAGGCCCCTGGGGGCCTCCTGGACGTCAGAATTAAATTTAGACACTTTTCCGCATGTTTTCGGATGCCGTGGAGTACATCCAGTCACCTTTTATCGAAATTAAAAATTTCATGATTTCCGGGATTTTCGGCAGACGATGGAAAACTGAGCGTTTTTAGCCTGAATTCCTGCTAAGGCCCCTGGGGGCCTCCTGGACGTCAGAATTAAATGTAGACACTTTTCCGCATGTTTTCGGATGCCGTGGAGTACATCCAGTCACTTTTTATCGAAATTAAAAATTTCATGATTTCCGGGAAAAGAAAACTGAGCGTTTTTAGCCTGAATTCCTGCTAAGGCCCCTGGGGCCTCCTGGACGTCAGAATTAAATGTAGACACTTTTCCGCATGTTTTCGGATGCCGTGGAGTACATCCAGTCACTTTTTATCGAAATTAAAAATTTCATGATTTCCGGGATTGTCGGCAGACGAAAACTGAGCGTTCTTAGCCTGAATTCCTACTTAAGCCACTGGTGGCCTTCTGGACGTCAGAATTAAATGTAGACACTTTTCCGCATGTTTTCGGATGCCGCGAAGTACATCCAGTCACTTTTTATCGAAATTAAAAATTTCATGATTTCCGGGATTTTCGGCAGACGATGCCGGCATAAGGAAAACTGAGCGTTCTTAGCCTGAATTCCTGCTTCCAGCACTGGTGGCCTCCTGGACGTCAGAATTAAATGTAGACACTTTTCCGCATGTTTTCGGATGCCGTGGAGTACATCCAGTCACTTTTTATCGAAACTAAAAATTTCATGATTTCCGGGATTTTCGGGAGACGATGCCGGCATAAGGAAAACTGAGCGTTTTTAGCCTGAATTCCTGCTAAGGCCCCTGGGAGCCTCCTGGACGTCAGAATGAACTTTAGACACTTTTCCGCATTTTTTTCGGATTTTTTGCCTGAATTCCTGCTTCCAGCACTGGTGGCCTCCTGGACGTCAGAATGAACTTTAGACATTTTTCCGCATGTTTTCGGATGCCGCGGAGTACATCCAGTCACTTTTTATCGAAATTAAAAATTTCATGATTTCCGGGATTTTCGGCAGACGATGCCGGCATAAGGAAAACTGAGCGTTTTTAGCCTGAATTCCTGCTAAGGCCCCTGAGGGCCTCCTGGACGTCAGAATTAAATTTAGACACTTTTCCGCATGTTTTCGGATTTTTTGCCTGAATTCCTGCTTCCAGCACTGGTGGCCTCCTGGACGTCGGAATGAACTTTAGACACTTTTCCGCATGTTTTCGGATGCCGTGGAGTACATCCAGTCACTTTTTATCGAAATTAAAAATTTCATGATTTCCGGGATTGTCGGCAGACGATGCCGGCATAAGGAAAACTGAGCGTTCTTAGCCTGAATTCCTACTTAAGCCACTGGTGGCCTCCTGGACGTCAGAATTAAATGTAGACACTTTTCCGCATGTTTTCGGATGCCGTGGAGTACATCCAGTCACTTTTTATCGAAGCTAAAAATTTCATGATTTCCGGGATTTTCGGCAGACGATGCCGGCATAAGGAAAACTGAGCGTTCTTAGCCTGAATTCCTACTTAAGCCACTGGTGGCCCCCTGGATGTCAGAATGAACTTTAGACTCTTTTCCGCATGTTTTCGGATGCCGTGGAGTAGATCCAGTCACTTTTTATCGAAACTAAAAATTTCATGATTTCCGGGATTTTCGGCAGACGATGCCGGCATAAGGAAAACTGAGCGTTCTTAGCCTGAATTCCTACTTAAGCCATTGGTGGCCCCCTGGACGTCAGAATTAAATTTAGACACTTTTCCGCATGTTTTCGGATGCCGTGGAGTACATCCAGTCACTTTTTATCGAAACTAAAAATTTCATGATTTCCGGGATTTTCGGCAGACGATGCCGGCATAAGGAAAACTGAGCGTTCTTAGCCTGAATTCCTGCTAAGGCCCCTGGGGGCCTCCTGGACGTCGGAATAAACTTAAGATACTTTCCGCATGTTTTCGGATGCCGCGGAGTACATCCAGTCACTTTTTATCGAAATTAAAAATTTCATGATTTACTGAGCGTTCTCAGCCTGAATTCTTGCTGAAGCCACTGGTGGCCTTCTGGACGTCAGAATTAAATTTATACACTTTTCCGCATGTTTTCGGATGTCGCGTAATACATCCAGTCACTTCTTATAGAAATTGAAAATTTCATGATTTCCGGGATTTTCGGCAGACGATGCCGGCATAAGGAAAACTGAGTGTCTTTAGCCTGAATTCCTGCTTCCACCACTGGTGGCCTCCTGGACGTCAGAATGAACTTTAGACACTTTTCCGCATGTTTTCGGATGCCGCGGAGTACATCCAGTCACTTTTTATCGAAATTGAAAATTTCACGATTTTCGGGATATTCGGCAGACGATGCCGGCATAAGGAAAACTGAGTGTCTTTAGCCTGAATTCCTGCTTCCACCACTGGTGGCCTCCTGGTCGTCAGAATGAACTTAAGACACTTTTCCGCATGTTTTCGGATGCCGCGGAGTACATCCAGTCACTTGTTATCGAAATTGAAAATTTCATGATTTTCGGGATTTTCGGCAGACGATGCCGGCATAAGGAAAACTGAGCGTTTAAGCCTGAATTCATGCTTCCACCACTGGTGGCCTCCTGGACGTGAGAATGAACCTTAGACACTTTTCCGCATGTTCTCGGATGCCGCGGAGTACATCCAGTCACTTTTTATCGAAATTAAAAATTTCATGATTTCCGGAATTTTCGGCAGACGATGCCGGCATAAGGAAAACTGAGCGTTTTTAGCCTTAATTCCTGCTTCCACCACTGGTGGCCTCCTGGACGTCAGAATGAACTTTAGACACTTTTCCGCATGTTCTCGGATGCCGCGTAATACATCCAGTCACTTCTTATCGAAATTGAAAATTTCATGTATTCGGGATTTTCGGCAGACGATGCCGGCATAAGGAAAACTGAGCGTTTAAGCCTGAATTCATGCTTCCACCACTGGTGGCCTCCTGGACGTGAGAATGAACCTTAGACACTTTTCCGCATGTTCTCGGATGCCGCGGAGTACATCCAGTCACTTTTTATCGAAATTGAAAATTGCATGATTTTCGGGATTTTCGGCAGATGATGCCGGCATAAGAAAAACTGAGCGTTTTAAGCCTGAATTCCTGCTTCCACCACTGGTGGCCTCCTGGACGTCAGAGTGAACTCTAGACACTTTTCCGCATGTTTTCGGATGCCGCGGAGTACATCCAGTCACTTATTATCGAAATTGAAAATTTCATGATTTTCGGGATTTTCGGCAGACGATGCCGGCATAAGGAAAACTGAGCGTTTTAAGTCTGAATTCCTGCTTAAGCCACTGCTGGCCTCCTGGACGTCAGAATGAACTTTAGACACTTTGCCGCATGTTTTCGGATGCCGCGGAGTACATCCAGTCACTTTTTATCGAAATTGAAAATTTCATGATATTCGGGATTTTCGGAAGACTGAGCGAGAACTGAGCGAGAACTGAGCGTTCTTAGCCTGAATTCCTGCTTAAGCCACTGGTGGCCTCCTGGTCGTCAGAGTGAACTCTAGACACTTTTCCGCATGTATTCGGATGCCGCGGAGTACATCCAGTCACTTATTATCGAAATTGAAAATTTCATGATTTTCGGGATTTTCGGCAGACGATGCCGGCATAAGGAAAACTGAGTGTTTTAAGCCTGAATTCCTGCTTAAGCCACTGGTGGCCTCCTGGACCTCAGAATGAACTTTAGACACTTTTCCGCATGTTC
Source organism: Eristalinus aeneus (assembly GCA_955652365.1). NCBI lineage: Eukaryota > Metazoa > Arthropoda > Insecta > Diptera > Syrphidae > Eristalinus > Eristalinus aeneus. Next base: position 61,268,680 of record OY019131.1, read on the forward strand.
TCGGATGCCGCGGAGTACATCCAGTCACTTTTTATCGAAATTGAAAATTTCATGATTTTCGGGATTTTCGGCAGACTATGCCGGCATAAGGAAAACTGAGCGTTTTAAGCCTGAATTCCTGCTTCCACCACTGGTGGCCTCCTGGACGTCAGAATGAACTTTAGACACTTTCCCGCATGTTTTCGGATGCCGCGGAGTACATCCAGTCACTTTTTATCGAAATTGAAAATTTCATGATTTTCGGGATTTTCGGCAGACGATGCCGGCATAAGGAAAACTGAGTGTTTTAAGCCTGAATTCCTGCTTAAGCCACTGGTGGCCTCCTGGACCTCAGAATGAACTTTAGACACTTTTCCGCATGTTCTCGGATGCCGCGGAGTACATCCAGTCACTTTTTATCGAAATTGAAAATTTCATGATATTCGGGATTTTCGGAAGACTGAGCGAGAACTGAGCGTTCTTAGCTTGAATTCCTGCTTAAGCCACTGGTGGCCTCCTGGACGGCAGAGTGAACTCTAGACACTTTTCCGCATGTATTCGGATGCCGCGGAGTACATCCAGTCACTTACTATCGAAATTGAAAATTTCATGATTTTCGGGATTTTCGGCAGACGATGCCGGCATAAGGAAAACTGAGCGTTTTAAGTCTGAATTCCTGCTTAAGCCACTGGTGGCCTCCTGGACGTCAGAATGAACATAAGACACTTTTCCGCATGTTCTCGGATGCCGCGGAGTACATCCAGTCACTTTTTATCGAAATTGAAAATTTCATGATTTTCGGGATTTTCGGCAGACTATGCCGGCATAAGGAAAACTGAGCGTTTTAAGCCTGAATTCCTGCTTCCACCACTGGTGGCCTCCTGGACGTCAGAATGAACTTTAGTCACTTTTCCGCATGTATTCGGATGCCGCGGAGTACATCCAGTCACTTTTTATCGAAATTGAAAATTTCATGATATTCGGGATTTTCGGAAGACTGAGCGAGAACTGAGCGTTCTTAGCCTGAATTCCTGCTTAAGCCACTGGTGGCCTCCTGGACCTCAGAATGAACTTTAGACACTTTTCCGCATGTTCTCGGATGCCGCGGAGTACATCCAGTCACTTTTATCGAAATTGAAAATTGCATGATTTTCGGGATTTTCGGCAGACGATGCCGGCATAAGAAAAACTGAGCGTTTTAAGCCTGAATTCCTGCTTCCACCACTGGTGGCCTCCTGGACGTCAGAATGAACTTTAGACACTTTTCCGCATGTATTCGGATGCCGCGGAGTACATCCAGTCACTTTTTATCGAAATTGAAAATTTCATGATATTCGGGATTTTCGGAAGACTGAGCGAGAACTGAGCGAGAACTGAGCGTTCTTAGCCTGAATTCCTGCTTAAGCCACTGGTGGCCTCCTGGACGTCAGAGTGAACTCTAGACACTTTTCCGCATGTATTCGGATGCCGCGGAGTACATCCAGTCACTTATTATCGAAATTGAAAATTTCATGATTTTCGGGATTTTCGGCAGACGATGCCGGCATAAGGAAAACTGAGCGTTTTAAGTCTGAATTCCTGCTTAAGCCACTGGTGGCCTCCTGGACGTCAGAATGAACATAAGACACTTTTCCGCATGTTCTCGGATGCCGCGGAGTACATCCAGTCACCTTTTATCGAAATTGAAAATTGCATGATTTTCGGGATTTTCGGCAGACGATGCCGGCATAAGAAAAACTGAGCGTTTTAAGCCTGAATTCCTGCTTCCACCACTGGTGGCCTCCTGGACGTCAGAATGAACTTTAGACACTTTTCCGCATGTTTTCGGATGCCGCGGAGTACATCCAGTCACTTTTTATCGAAATTGAAAATTTCATGATTTTCGGGATTTTCGGCAGACTATGCCGGCATAAGGAAAACTGAGCGTTTTAAGCCTGAATTCCTGCTTCCACCACTGGTGGCCTCCTGGACGTCAGAATGAACTTTAGACACTTTCCCGCATGTTTTCGGATGCCGCGGAGTACATCCAGTCACTTTTTATCGAAATTGAAAATTGCATGATTTTCGGGATTTTCGGCAGACGATGCCGGCATAAGAAAAACTGAGCGTTTTAAGCCTGAATTCCTGCTTAAGCCACTGGTGGCCTCCTGGACCTCAGAATGAACTTTAGACACTTTTCCGCATGTTCTCGGATGCCGCGGAGTACATCCAGTCACTTTTTATCGAAATTGAAAATTTTATGATATTCGGGATTTTCGGAAGACTGAGCGAGAACTGAGCGTTCTTAGCCTGAATTCCTGCTTAAGCCACTGGTGGCCTCCTGGACGTCAGAGTGAACTCTAGACACTTTTCCGCATGTATTCGGATGCCGCGGAGTACATCCAGTCACTTATTATCGAAATTGAAAATTTCATGATTTTCGGGATTTTCGGCAGACGATGCCGGCATAAGGAAAACTGAGCGTTTTAAGTCTGAATTCCTGCTTAAGCCACTGGTGGCCTCCTGGACCTCAGAATGAACTTTAGACACTTTTCCGCATGTTCTCGGATGCCGCGGAGTACATCCAGTCACTTTTTATCGAAATTGAAAATTTCATGATATTCGGGATTTTCGGAAGACTGAGCGAGAACTGAGCGTTCTTAGCCTGAATTCCTGCTTAAGCCACTGGTGGCCTCCTGGACGTCAGAATGAACATTAGACACTTTTCCGCATGTTCTCGGATGCCGCGGAGTACATCCAGTCACTTTTTATCGAAATTGAAAATTGCATGATTTCCGGGATTTTCGGCAGACGATGCCGGCATAAGAAAAACTGAGCGTTTTAAGCCTGAATTCCTGCTTCCACCACTGGTGGCCTCCTGGACGTCAGAATGAACTTTAGACACTTTTCCGCATGTTTTCGGATGCCGCGGAGTACATCCAGTCACTTTTTATCGAAATTGAAAATTTCACGATTTTCGGGATTTTCGGCAGACTATGCCGGCATAAGGAAAACTGAGCGTTTTAAGCCTGAATTCCTGCTTCCACCACTGGTGGCCTCCTGGACGTCAGAATTAAATTTAGACACTTTTCCGCATGTTTTCGGATGCCGTGGAGTACATCCAGTCACTTTTTATCGAAATTGAAAATTTCATGATTTTCGGGATTTTCGGCAGACGATGCCGGCATAAGGAAAACTGAGTGTTTTAAGCCTGAATTCCTGCTTAAGCCACTGGTGGCCTCCTGGACCTCAGAATGAACTTTAGACACTTTCCCGCATGTTTTCGGATGTCGTGGAGTACATCCAGTCACTTTTTATCGAAATTGAAAATTTCATGATTTTCGGGATTTTCGGCAGACGATGCCGGCATAAGGAAAAATGAACGTTTTAAGCCTGAATTCCTGCTTAAGCCACTGGTGACCTTCTGGACGTAAGAATGAACCTTAGACACTTTTCCGCATGTTTTCGGATGCCGCGGAGTACATCCAGTCACTTTTTATCGAAATTGAAAATTTCATGATTTTCGGCAGACGATGCCGGCATAAGGAAAACTAAGTGTTTTTAGCCTGAATTCCTGCTTCCACCACTGGTGGCCTTCTGGACGTCAGAGTGAACTTTAGACACTTTTCCGCATGTTTTCGGATGCCGCGGAGTACATCCAGTCACTTTTTATCGAAATTAAAAATTTCATGATTTTCGGGATTTTCGGCAGACGATGCCGGCATAAGGAAAACTGAGCGTTTTAAGCCTGAATTCCAGCTTCCCACTGGTGGCCTCCTGGACGTCAGAATGAACTTTAGACACTTTTCCGCATGTTCTCGGATGCCGCGGAGTACATCCAGTCACTTTTTATCGAAATTGAAAATTTCATGATTTTCGGCAGACGATGCCGGCATAAGGAAAACTGAGTGTTTTTAGCCTGAATTCCTGCTTCCACCACTGGTGGCCTTCTGGACGTCAGAGTGAACTTTAGACACTTTTCCGCATGTTTTCGGATGCCGCGGAGTACATCCAGTCACTTTTTATCGAAATTGAAAATTTCATGATTTTCGGCAGACGATGCCGGCATAAGGAAAACTGAGTGTTTTTAGCCTGAATTCCTGCTTCCACCACTGGTGGCCTTCTGGACGTCAGAGTGAACTTTAGACACTTTTCCGCATGTTTTCGGATGCCGCGGAGTACATCCAGTCACTTTTTATCGAAATTAAAAATTTCATGATTTTCGGGATTTTCGGCAGACGATGCCGGCATAAGGAAAACTGAGCGTTTTAAGCCTGAATTCCAGCTTCCCACTGGTGGCCTCCTGGACGTCAGAATGAACTTTAGACACTTTTCCGCATGTTCTCGGATGCCGCGGAGTACATCCAGTCACTTTTTATCGAAATTGAAAATTTCATGATTTTCGGCAGATGATGCCGGCATAAGGAAAACTGAGCGGTTTTGCCTGAATTCCTGCTTAAGCCACTGGTGGCCTCCTGGACGTCAGAATGAACTTTAGACACTTTTCCGCATGTTCTCGGATGCCGCGGAGTACATCCAGTCACTTTTTATCGAAATTGAAAATTTCATGATTTTCGGCAGACGATGCCGGCATAAGGAAAACTGAGCGGTTTTGCCTGAATTCCTGCTTAAGCCACTGGTGGCCTCCTGGACGTCAGAATGAACCTTAGACACTTTTCCGCAAGTTCTCTGATGACGCGGAGTACATCCAGTCACTTTTTACGGAAATTGAAAATTTCATGATTTTCGGTATTTTCGGCAGACTATGCCGGGATAAGGAAAACTGAGCGTTTTAAGCCTGAATTCCTGCTTAAGCCACTGGTGGCCTTCTGGACGTAAGAATGAACCTTAGACACTTTTCCGCATGTTCTCGGATGCCGCGGAGTACATCCAGTCACTTTTTATCGAAATTGAAAATTGCATGATTTTCGGGATTTTCGGCAGACGATGCCGGCATAAGGAAAACTGAGCGTTTTAAGCCTGAATTCCTGCTTAAGCCACTGGTGGCCTATTGGACGTCAGAATGAACTTTAGACACTTTTCCGCATGTTCTCGGATGCCGCGGAGTACATCCAGTCACTTTTTATCGAAATTAAAAATTTCATGATTTTCGGGATTTTCGGCAGACTATGCCGGGATAAGGAAAACTGAGCGTTTTAAGCCTGAATTCCTGCTTAAGCCACTGTTGGCCTCCTGGACGTCAGAATGAACTTTAGACACTTTTCCGCATATTCTCGGATGTGGCTGAGTACATCCAGTCACTTTTTATCGAAATTGAAAATTGCATGATTTTCGGGATTTTCGGCAGATGATGCCGGCATAAGGAAAACTGAGCGTTTTAAGTCTGAATTCCTGCTTAAGCCACTGGTGGCCTCCTGGACGTCAGAATGAACATTAGACACTTTTCCGCATGTTCTCGGATGCCGCGGAGTACATCCAGTCACTTTTTATCGAAATTGAAAATTTCATGATATTCGGGATTTTCGGAAGACTGAGCGAGAACTGAGCGTTCTTAGCCTGAATTCCTGCTTAAGCCACTGGTGGCCTCCTGGACGTCAGAGTGAACTCTAGACACTTTTCCGCATGTATTCGGATGCCGCGGAGTACATCCAGTCACTTATTATCGAAATTGAAAATTTCATGATTTTCGGGATTTTCGGCAGACGATGCCGGCATAAGGAAAACTGAGCGTTTTAAGTCTGAATTCCTGCTTAAGCCACTGGTGGCCTCCTGGACGTCAGAATGAACATAAGACACTTTTCCGCATGTTCTCGGATGCCGCGGAGTACATCCAGTCACTTTTTATCGAAATTGAAAATTGCATGATTTTCGGGATTTTCGGCAGACTATGCCGGCATAAGGAAAACTGAGCGTTTTAAGCCTGAATTCCTGCTTCCACCACTGGTGGCCTCCTGGACGTCAGAATGAACTTTAGACACTTTCCCGCATGTTTTCGGATGCCGCGGAGTACATCCAGTCACTTTTTATCGAAATTGAAAATTGCATGATTTTCGGGATTTTCGGCAGACGATGCCGGCATAAGAAAAACTGAGCGTTTTAAGCCTGAATTCCTGCTTAAGCCACTGGTGGCCTCCTGGACCTCAGAATGAACTTTAGACACTTTTCCGCATGTTCTCGGATGCCGCGGAGTACATCCAGTCACTTTTTATCGAAATTGAAAATTTCATGATATTCGGGATTTTCGGAAGACTGAGCGAGAACTGAGCGTTCTTAGCCTGAATTCCTGTTTAAGCCACTGGTGGCCTCCTGGACCTCAGAATGAACTTTAGACACTTTTCCGCATGTTCTCGGATGCCGCGGAGTACATCCAGTCACTTTTTATCGAAATTGAAAATTTCATGATATTCGGGATTTTCGGAAGACTGAGCGAGAACTGAGCGTTCTTAGCCTGAATTCCTGCTTAAGGCACTGGTGGCCTCCTGGACGTCAGAGTGAACTCTAGACACTTTTCCGCATGTATTCGGATGCCGCGGAGTACATCCAGTCACTTATTATCGAAATTGAAAATTTCATGATTTTCGGGATTTTCGGCAGACGATGCCGGCATAAGGAAAACTGAGTGTTTTAAGCCTGAATTCCTGCTTAAGCCACTGGTGGCCTCCTGGACCTCAGAATGAACTTTAGACACTTTTCCGCATGTTCTCGGATGCCGCGGAGTACATCCAGTCACTTTTTATCGAAATTGAAAATTTCATGATTTTCGGGATTTTCGGCAGACTATGCCGGCATAAGGAAAACTGAGCGTTTTAAGCCTGAATTCCTGCTTCCACCACTGGTGGCCTCCTGGACGTCAGAATGAACTTTAGACACTTTCCCGCATGTTTTCGGATGCCGCGGAGTACATCCAGTCACTTTTTATCGAAATTGAAAATTTCATGATATTCGGGATTTTCGGAAGACTGAGCGAGAACTGAGCGTTCTTAGCCTGAATTCCTGCTTAAGCCACTGGTGGCCTCCTGGACGTCAGAATGAACATTAGACACTTTTCCGCATGTTCTCGGATGCCGCGGAGTACATCCAGTCACTTTTTATCGAAATTGAAAATTGCATGATTTTCGGGATTTTCGGCAGACGATGCCGGCATAAGAAAAACTGAGCGTTTTAAGCCTGAATTCCTGCTTCCACCACTGGTGGCCTCCTGGACCTCAGAATGAACTTTAGACACTTTTCCGCATGTTCTCGGATGCCGCGGAGTACATCCAGTCACTTTTTATCGAAATTAAAAATTTCATGATATTCGGGATTTTCGGAAGACTGAGCGAGAACTGAGCGTTCTTAGCCTGAATTCCTGCTTAAGCCACTGGTGGCCTCCTGGACGTCAGAATGAACATTAGACACTTTTCCGCATGTTCTCGGATGCCGCGGAGTACATCCAGTCACTTTTTATCGAAATTGAAAATTGCATGATTTTCGGGATTTTCGGCAGACGATGCCGGCATAAGAAAAACTGAGCGTTTTAAGCCTGAATTCCTGCTTCCACCACTGGTGGCCTCCTGGACGTCAGAATGAACTTTAGACACTTTTCCGCATGTATTCGGATGCCGCGGAGTACATCCAGTCACTTGTTATCGAAATTGAAAATTTCATGATTTTCGGGATTTTCGGCAGACGATGCCGGCATAAGGAAAACTGAGCGTTTTAAGTCTGAATTCCTGCTTAAGCCACTGGTGGCCTCCTGGACCTCAGAATGAACTTTAGACACTTTTCCGCATGTTTTCGGATGCCGCGGAGTACATCCAGTCACTTTTTATCGAAATTGAAAATTTCATGATTTTCGGGATTTTCGGCAGACTATGCCGGCATAAGGAAAACTGAGCGTTTTAAGTCTGAATTCCTGCTTAAGCCACTGGTGGCCTCCTGGACCTCAGAATGAACTTTAGACACTTTTTCGCATGTTCTCGGATGCCGCGGAGTACATCCAGTCACTTTTTATCGAAATTGAAAATTTCATGATATTCGGGATTTTCGGAAGACTGAGCGAGAACTGAGCGAGAACTGAGCGTTCTTAGCCTGAATTCCTGCTTAAGCCACTGGTGGCCTCCTGGACGTCAGAGTGAACTCTAGACACTTTTCCGCATGTATTCGGATGCCGCGGAGTACATCCAGTCACTTATTATCGAAATTGAAAATTTCATGATTTTCGGGATTTTCGGCAGACGATGCCGGCATAAAGAAAACTGAGCGTTTTAAGTCTGAATTCCTGCTTAAGCCACTGGTGGCCTCCTGGACGTCAGAATGAACATTAGACACTTTTCCGCATGTTCTCGGATGCCGCGGAGTACATCCAGTCACTTTTTATCGAAATTGAAAATTTCATGATATTCGGGATTTTCGGAAGACTGAACGAGAACTGAGCGTTCTTAGCCTGAATTCCTGCTTAAGCCACTGGTGGCCTCCTGGACGTCAGAGTGAACTCTAGACACTTTTCCGCATGTATTCGGATGCCGCGGAGTACATCCAGTCACTTATTATCGAAATTGAAAATTTCATGATTTTCGGGATTTTCGGCAGACGATGCCGGCATAAGGAAAACTGAGCGTTTTAAGTCTGAATTCCTGCTTAAGCCACTGGTGGCCTCCTGGACGTCAGAATGAACATAAGACACTTTTCCGCATGTTCTCGGATGCCGCGGAGTACATCCAGTCACTTTTTATCGAAATTGAAAATTGCATGATTTTCGGGATTTTCGGCAGACGATGCCGGCATAAGAAAAACTGAGCGTTTTAAGCCTGAATTCCTGCTTCCACCACTGGTGGCCTCCTGGACGTCAGAATGAACTTTAGACACTTTTCCGCATGTTTTCGGATGCCGCGGAGTACATCCAGTCACTTTTTATCGAAATTGAAAATTTCATGATTTTCGGGATTTTCGGCAGACTATGCCGGCATAAGGAAAACTGAGCGTTTTAAGCCTGAATTCCTGCTTCCACCACTGGTGGCCTCCTGGACGTCAGAATGAACTTTAGACACTTTCCCGCATGTTTTCGGATGCCGCGGAGTACATCCAGTCACTTTTTATCGAAATTGAAAATTGCATGATTTTCGGGATTTTCGGCAGACGATGCCGGCATAAGAAAAACTGAGCGTTTTAAGCCTGAATTCCTGCTTAAGCCACTGGTGGCCTCCTGGACCTCAGAATGAACTTTAGACACTTTTCCGCATGTTCTCGGATGCCGCGGAGTACATCCAGTCACTTTTTATCGAAATTGAAAATTTCATGATATTCGGGATTTTCGGAAGACTGAGCGAGAACTGAGCGTTCTTAGCCTGAATTCCTGCTTAAGCCACTGGTGGCCTCCTGGACGTCAGAGTGAACTCTAGACACTTTTCCGCATGTATTCGGATGCCGCGGAGTACATCCAGTCACTTATTATCGAAATTGAAAATTTCATGATTTTCGGGATTTTCGGCAGACGATGCCGGCATAAGGAAAACTGAGCGTTTTAAGTCTGAATTCCTGCTTAAGCCACTGGTGGCCTCCTGGACCTCAGAATGAACTTTAGACACTTTTCCGCATGTTTTCGGATGCCGCGGAGTACATCCAGTCACTTTTTATCGAAATTGAAAATTTCATGATTTTCGGGATTTTCGGCAGACTATGCCGGCATAAGGAAAACTGAGCGTTTTAAGCCTGAATTCCTGCTTCCACCACTGGTGGCCTCCTGGACGTCAGAATGAACTTTAGACACTTTCCCGCATGTTTTCGGATGCCGCGGAGTACATCCAGTCACTTTTTATCGAAATTGAAAATTGCATGATTTTCGGGATTTTCGGCAGACGATGCCGGCATAAGAAAAACTGAGCGTTTTAAGCCTGAATTCCTGCTTAAGCCACTGGTGGCCTCCTGGACCTCAGAATGAACTTTAGACACTTTTCCGCATGTTCTCGGATGCCGCGGAGTACATCCAGTCACTTTTTATCGAAATTGAAAATTTCATGATATTCGGGATTTTCGGAAGACTGAGCGAGAACTGAGCGTTCTTAGCCTGAATTCCTGCTTCCACCACTGGTGGCCTCCTGGACGTCAGAATGAACATTAGACACTTTTCCGCATGTTCTCGGATGCCGCGGAGTACATCCAGTCACTTTTTATCGAAATTGAAAATGGCATGATTTCCGGGATTTTCGGCAGACGATGCCGGCATAAGAAAAACTGAGCGTTTTAAGCCTGAATTCCTGCTTCCACCACTGGTGGCCTCCTGGACGTCAGAATGAACTTTAGACACTTTTCCGCATGTTTTCGGATGCCGCGGAGTACATCCAGTCACTTTTTATCGAAATTGAAAATTTCACGATTTTCGGGATTTTCGGCAGACTATGCCGGCATAAGGAAAACTGAGCGTTTTAAGCCTGAATTCCTGCTTCCACCACTGGTGGCCTCCTGGACGTCAGAATTAAATTTAGACACTTTTCCGCATGTTTTCGGATGCCGTGGAGTACATCCAGTCACTTTTTATCGAAATTGAAAATTTCATGATTTTCGGGATTTTCGGCAGACGATGCCGGCATAAGGAAAACTGAGCGTTTTAAGCCTGAATTCCTGCTTAAGCCACTGGTGGCCTTCTGGACGTAAGAATGAACCTTAGACACTTTTCCGCATGTTCTCGGATGCCGCGGAGTACATCCAGTCACTTTTTATCGAAATTGAAAATTTCATGATTTTCGGGATTTTCGGCAGACGATGCCGGCATAAGGAAAACTGAGTGTTTTTAGCCTGAATTCCTGCTTAAGCCACTGGTGGCCTCCTGGACGACAGAATGAACTTTAGACACTTTTCCGCATGTTCTCGGATGCCGCGGAGTACATCCAGTCACTTTTTATCGAAATTGAAAATGGCATGATTTCCGGGATTTTCGGCAGACGATGCCGGCATAAGAAAAACTGAGCGTTTTAAGCCTGAATTCCTGCTTCCACCACTGGTGGCCTCCTGGACGTCAGAATGAACTTTAGACACTTTTCCGCATGTTTTCGGATGCCGCGGAGTACATCCAGTCACTTTTTATCGAAATTGAAAATTTCACGATTTTCGGGATTTTCGGCAGACTATGCCGGCATAAGGAAAACTGAGTGTTTTTAGCCTGAATTCCTGCTTAAGCCACTGGTGGCCTCCTGGACCTCAGAATGAACTTTAGACACTTTCCCGCATGTTTTCGGATGCCGTGGAGTACATCCAGTCACTTTTTATCGAAATTGAAAATTTCATGATTTTCGGGATTTTCGGCAGACGATGCCGGCATAAGGAAAAATGAACGTTTTAAGCCTGAATTCCTGCTTAAGCCACTGGTGGCCTTCTGGACGTAAGAATGAACCTTAGACACTTTTCCGCATGTTCTCGGATGCCGCGGAGTACATCCAGTCACTTTTTATCGAAATTGAAAATTTCATGATTTTCGGCAGACGATGCCGGCATAAGGAAAACTGAGTGTTTTTAGCCTGAATTCCTGCTTCCACCACTGGTGGCCTTCTGGACGTCAGAGTGAACTTTAGACACTTTTCCGCATGTTTTCGGATGCCGCGGAGTACATCCAGTCACTTTTTATCGAAATTAAAAATTTCATGATTTTCGGGATTTTCGGCAGACGATGCCGGCATAAGGAAAACTGAGCGTTTTTGGCCTGAATTCCTGCTAAGGCCCCTGGGGGCCTCCTGCACGTAAGAATGAACCTTAGACACTTTTCCGCATGTTCTCATATGTCGCGGAGTACATCCAGTCACTATTTATCGAAATTGAACATTTCATGATTTTCGGCAGACGATGCCGGCATAAGGAAAACTGAGCGTTTTAAGCCTGAATTCCTGCTTAAGCCACTGGTGGCCTTCTGGACGTAAGAATGAACCTTAGACACTTTTCCGCAAGTTCTCTGATGACGCGGAGTACATCCAGTCACTTTTTACGGAAATTGAAAATTTCATGATTTTCGGTATTTTCGGCAGACTATGCCGGGATAAGGAAAACTGAGCGTTTTAAGCCTGAATTCCTGCTTAAACCACTGGTGGCCTTCTGGACGTAAGAATGAACCTTAGACACTTTTCCGCATGTTCTCGGATGCCGCGGAGTACATCCAGTCACTTTTTATCGAAATTGAAAATTTCATGATTTTCGGGATTTTCGGCAGACGATGCCGGCATAAGGAAAAATGAACGTTTTAAGCCTGAATTCCTGCTTAAGCCACTGGTGGCTTTCTGGACGTAAGAATGAACCTTAGACACTTTTCCGCATGTTCTCGGATGCCGCGGAGTACATCCAGTCACTTTTTATCGAAATTGAAAATTTCATGATTTTCGGCAGACGATGCCGGCATAAGGAAAACTGAGTGTTTTTAGCCTGAATTCCTGCTTCCACCACTGGTGGCCTTCTGGACGTCAGAGTGAACTTTAGACACTTTTCCGCATGTTTTCGGATGCCGCGGAGTACATCCAGTCACTTTTTATCGAAATTAAAAATTTCATGATTTTCGGGATTTTCGGCAGACGATGCCGGCATAAGGAAAACTGAGCGTTTTAAGCCTGAATTCCAGCTTCCCACTGGTGGCCTCCTGGACGTCAGAATGAACTTTAGACACTTTTCCGCATGTTCTCGGATGCCGCGGAGTACATCCAGTCACTTTTTATCGAAATTGAAAATTTCATGATTTTCGGCAGACGATGCCGGCATAAGGAAAACTGAGTGTTTTTAGCCTGAATTCCTGCTTCCACCACTGGTGGCCTTCTGGACGTCAGAATGAACATTAGACACTTTTCCGCATGTTCTCGGATGCCGCGGAGTACATCCAGTCACTTTTTATCGAAATTGAAAATTTCATGATTTTCGGCAGACGATGCCGGCATAAGGAAAACTGAGCGGTTTTGCCTGAATTCCTGCTTAAGCCACTGGTGGCCTCCTGGACGTCAGAATGAACTTTAGACACTTTTCCGCATGTTCTCGGATGCCGCGGAGTACATCCAGTCACTTTTTATCGAAATTGAAAATTTCATGATTTTCGGCAGACGATGCCGGCATAAGGAAAACTGAGCGGTTTTGCCTGAATTCCTGCTTAAGCCACTGGTGGCCTCCTGGACGTCAGAATGAACCTTAGACACTTTTCCGCAAGTTCTCTGATGACGCGGAGTACATCCAGTCACTTTTTACGGAAATTGAAAATTCATGATTTTCGGTATTTTCGGCAGACTATGCCGGGATAAGGAAAACTGAGCGTTTTAAGCCTGAATTCCTGCTTAAGCCACTGGTGGCCTTCTGGACGTAAGAATGAACCTTAGACACTTTTCCGCATGTTCTCGGATGCCGCGGAGTACATCCAGTCACTTTTTATCGAAATTGAAAATTGCATGATTTTCGGGATTTTCGGCAGACGATGTCGGCATAAGGAAAACTGAGCGTTTTAAGCCTGAATTCCTGCTTAAGCCACTGGTGGCCTATTGGACGTCAGAATGAACTTTAGACAATTTTCCGCATGTTCTCGGATGCCGCGGAGTACATCCAGTCACTTATTATCGAAATTGAAAATTTCATGATTTTCGGGATTTTCGGCAGACTATGCCGGGATAAGGAAAACTGAGCGTTTTAAGCCTGAATTCCTGCTTAAGCCACTGTTGGCCTCCTGGACGTCAGAATGAACTTTAGACACTTTTCCGCATATTCTCGGATGTGGCTGAGTACATCCAGTCACTTTTTATCGAAATTGAAAATTGCATGATTTTCGGGATTTTCGGCAGATGATGCCGGCATAAGGAAAACTGAGCGTTTTAAGTCTGAATTCCTGCTTAAGCCACTGGTGGCCTCCTGGACGTCAGAATGAACATTAGACACTTTTCCGCATGTTCTCGGATGCCGCGGAGTACATCCAGTCACTTTTTATCGAAATTGAAAATTTCATGATTTTCGGGATTTTCGGCAGACGATGCCGGCATAAGGAAAACTGAGTGTTTTAAGCCTGAATTCCTGCTTAAGCCACTTGTGGCCTCCTGGACCTCAGAATGAACTTTAGACACTTTCCCGCATGTTTTCGGATGCCGCGGAGTACATCCAGTCACTTATTATCGAAATTGAAAATTTCATGATTTTCGGGATTTTCGGCAGACGATGCCGGCATAAGGAAAACTGAGCGTTTTAAGTCTGAATTCCTGCTTAAGCCACTGGTGGCCTCCTGGACGTCAGAATGAACATTAGACACTTTTCCGCATGTTCTCGGATGCCGCGGAGTACATCCAGTCACTTTTAATCGAAATTGAAAATTTCATGATTTTCGGGATTTTCGGCAGACTATGCCGGCATAAGGAAAACTGAGCGTTTTAAGCCTGAATTCCTGCTTCCACCACTGGTGGCCTCCTGGACGTCAGAATGAACTTTAGACACTTTCCCGCATGTTTTCGGATGCCGCGGAGTACATCCAGTCACTTTTTATCGAAATTGAAAATTTCATGATTTTCGGGATTTTCGGCAGACGATGCCGGCATAAGGAAAACTGAGTGTTTTAAGCCTGAATTCCTGCTTAAGCCACTTGTGGCCTCCTGGACCTCAGAATGAACTTTAGACACTTTTCCGCATGTTCTCGGATGCCGCGGAGTACATCCAGTCACTTTTTATCGAAATTGAAAATTTCATGATATTCGGGATTTTCGGAAGACTGAGCGAGAACTTAGCGTTCTTAGCCTGAATTCCTGCTTAAGCCACTGGTGGCCTCCTGGACGTCAGAGTGAACTCTAGACACTTTTCCGCATGTATTCGGATGCCGCGGAGTACATCCAGTCACTTATTATCGAAATTGAAAATTTCATGATTTTCGGGATTTTCGGCAGACGATGCCGGCATAAGGAAAACTGAGCGTTTTAAGTCTGAATTCCTGCTTAAGCCACTGGTGGCCTCCTGGACCTCAGAATGAACTTTAGACACTTTTCCGCATGTTTTCGGATGCCGCGGAGTACATCCAGTCACTTTTTATCGAAATTGAAAATTTCATGATTTTCGGGATTTTTGGCAGACGATGCCGGCATAAGGAAAACTGAGCGTTTTAAGTCTGAATTCCTGCTTAAGCCACTGGTGGCCTCCTGGACGTCAGAATGAACATAAGACACTTTTCCGCATGTTCTCGGATGCCGCGGAGTACATCCAGTCACTTTTTATCGAAATTGAAAATTGCATGATTTTCGGGATTTTCGGCAGACGATGCCGGCATCAGAAAAACTGAGCGTTTTAAGCCTGAATTCCTGCTTCCACCACTGGTGGCCTCCTGGACGTCAGAATGAACTTTAGACACTTTTCCGCATGTTTTCGGATGCCGCGGAGTACATCCAGTCACTTTTTATCGAAATTGAAAATTTCATGATTTTCGGGATTTTCGGCAGACTATGCCGGCATAAGGAAAACTGAGCGTTTTAAGCCTGAATTCCTGCTTCCACCACTGGTGGCCTCCTGGACGTCAGAATGAACTTTAGACACTTTCCACACACTTTTTATCGAAATTGAAAATTGCATGATTTTCGGGATTTTCGGCAGACGATGCCGGCATAAGAAAAACTGAGCGTTTTAAGCCTGAATTCCTGCTTAAGCCACTGGTGGCCTCCTGGACCTCAGAATGAACTTTAGACACTTTTCCGCATGTTCTCGGATGCCGCGGAGTACATCCAGTCACTTTTTATCGAAATTGAAAATTTCATGATATTCGGGATTTTCGGAAGACTGAGCGAGAACTGAGCGTTCTTAGCCTGAATTCCTGTTTAAGCCACTGGTGGCCTCCTGGACCTCAGAATGAACTTTAGACACTTTTCCGCATGTTCTCGGATGCCGCGGAGTACATCCAGTCACTTTTTATCGAAATTGAAAATTTCATGATATTCGGGATTTTCGGAAGACTGAGCGAGAACTGAGCGTTCTTAGCCTGAATTCCTGCTTAAGCCACTGGTGGCCTCCTGGACGTCAGAATGAACATTAGACACTTTTCCGCATGTTCTCGGATGCCGCGGAGTACATCCAGTCACTTTTTATCGAAATTGAAAATTGCATGATTTTCGGGATTTTCGGCAGACGATGCCGGCATAAGAAAAACTGAGCGTTTTAAGCCTGAATTCCTGCTTCCACCACTGGTGGCCTCCTGGACGTCAGAATGAACTTTAGACACTTTTCCGCATGTTTTCGGATGCCGCGGAGTACATCCAGTCACTTTTTATCGAAATTGAAAATTTCATGATTTTCGGGATTTTCGGCAGACTATGCCGGCATAAGGAAAACTGAGCGTTTTAAGCCTGAATTCCTGCTTCCACCACTGGTGGCCTCCTGGACGTCAGAATAAACTTTAGACACTTTCCCGCATGTTTTCGGATGCCGTGGAGTACATCCAGTCACTTTTTATCGAAATTGAAAATTTCATGATTTTCGGGATTTTCGGCAGACGATGCCGGCATAAGGAAAACTGAGCGTTTTAAGCCTGAATTCCTGCTTAAGCCACTGGTGGCCTCCTGGACCTCCGAATGAACCTTAGACACTTTTCCGCATGTTCTCGGATGCCGCGGAGTAAATATAGCCAATTTTTATCGAAATTGAAAATTTCATGATTTTCGGGATTTTCGGCAGACGATGCCGGCATAAGGAAAAATGAACGTTTTAAGCCTGAATTCCTGCTTAAGCCACTGGTGGCCTTCTGGACGTAAGAATGAACCTTAGACACTTTTCCGCATGTTCTCGGATGCCGCGGAGTACATCCAGTCACTTTTTATCGAAATTGAAAATTTCATGATTTTCGGCAGACGATGCCGGCATAAGGAAAACTGAGTGTTTTTAGCCTGAATTCCTGCTTCCACCACTGGTGGCCTTCTGGACGTCAGAGTGAACTTTAGACACTTTTCCGCATGTTTTCGGATGCCGCGGAGTACATCCAGTCACTTTTTATCGAAATTAAAAATTTCATGATTTTCGGGATTTTCGGCAGACGATGCCGGCATAAGGAAAACTGAGCGTTTTAAGCCTGAATTCCAGCTTCCCACTGGTGGCCTCCTGGACGTCAGAATGAACTTTAGACACTTTTCCGCATGTTCTCGGATGCCGCGGAGTACATCCAGTCACTTTTTATCGAAATTGAAAATTTCATGATTTTCGGCAGACGATGCCGGCATAAGGAAAACTGAGCGTTTTAAGCCTGAATTCCTGGTTAAGCCACTGGTGGCCTCCTGGACGTCAGAATGAACTTTAGACACTTTTCCGCATATTCTCCGATGCGGCTGAGTACATCCAGTCACTTTTTATCGAAATTGAAAATTGCATGATTTTCGGGATTTTCGGCAGACGATACCGGCATAAGGAAAAATGAACGTTTTAAGCCTGAATTTCTGCTTCCACCACTGGTGGCCTCCTGGACGTCAGAGTGAACTTTAGACACTTTTCCGCATGTTTTCGGATGCCGCGGAGTACATCCAGTCACTATTTATCGAAATTGAACATTTCATGATTTTCGGCAGACGATCCCGGCATAAGGAAAACTGAGCGTTTTAAGCCTGAATTCCTGCTTAAGCCACTGGTGGCCTCCTGGACGTCAGAATGAACTTTAGACACTTTTCCGCATGTTCTCTGATGACGCGGAGTACATCCAGTCACTTTTTATCGAAATTGAAAATTTCATGATTTTCGGCAGACGACGCCGGCATAAGGAAAACTGAGTGTTTTTAGCCTGAATTCCTGCTTAAGCCACTGGTGGCCTCCTGGACGTCAGAATGAACTTTAGACACTTTTCCGCATATTCTCGGATGCGGCTGAGTACATCCAGTCACTTTTTATCGAAATTGAAAATTGCATGATTTTCGGGATTTTCGGCGGACGATACCGGCATAAGGAAAAATGAACGTTTTAAGCCTGAATTCCTGCTTAAGCCACTGGTGGCCTCCTGGACGTCAGAATGAACTTTAGACAATTTTCCGCATATTCTCGGATGCGGCTGAGTACATCCAGTCACTTTTTATCGAAATTGAAAATTGCATGATTTTCGGGATTTTCGGCAGACGATGCCGGCATAAGGAAAACTGAGTGTTTTAAGCCTGAATTCCTGCTTAAGCCACTGGTGGCCTCCTGGACGTCAGAATGAACTTTAGACACTTTTCCGCATGTTCTCGGATGCCGCGGGGTACATCCAGTCACTTTTTATCGAAATTAATAATTTCATGATTTTCGGGGTTCGCGGCAAACGATGCCGGCATAAGGAAAACTGAGCGTTTTTAGCCTGAATTCCTGCTTAAGCCACTTATGGCCTCCTGGACGTCAGAATGAACTTTAGACACTATTCCGCATATTCTCGGATGCGGCTGAGTACATCCAGTCACTTTTTATCGAAATTGAAAATTGCATGATTTTCGGGATTTTCGGCAGACGATACCGGCATAAGGAAAAATGAACGTTTTAAGCCTGAATTCCTGCTTAAGCCACTGGTGGCCTCCTGGACGTCAGAATGAACTTTAGACACTTTTCCGCATGTTCTCGGATGCCGCGGGGTACATCCAGTCACTTTTTATCGAAATTAATAATTTCATGATTTTCTGGGTTTGCGGCAAACGATGCCGGCATAAGGAAAACTGAGCGTTTTTATCCTGAATTCCTGCTTAAGCCACTTATGGCCTCCTGGACGTCAGAATGAACTTTAGACACTTTTCCGCATATTCTCGGATGCGGCTGAGTACATCCAGTCACTTTTTATCGAATTTGAAAATTGAATGATTTTCGGGATTTTCGGCAGACGATGCCGGCATAAGGAAAACTGAGTGTTTTAAGCCTGAATTCCTGCTTAAGCCACTGGTGGCCTCCTGGACGTCAGAATGAACTTTAGACACTTTTCCACATGTTCTCGGATGCCGCGGAGTACATCCAGTCACTTTTTATTGAAATGAAAAATTTCATGATTTTCGGGATTTTCGGCAGACGATGCCGGCATAAGGAAAACTAAGTGTTTTAAGCCTGAATTCCTGCTTAAGCCACTGGTGGCCTCCTGGACGTCAGAATTAAATTTAGACACTTTTCCGCATATTTTCGGATGCCGCGGAGTACATCCAGTCACTTATTATCGAATTTGAAAATTGAATGATTTTCGGGATTTTCGGCAGACGATGCCGGCATAAGGAAAACTGAGTGTTTTAAGCCTGAATTCCTGCTTCCACCACTGGTGGCCTCCTGGACGTCAGAGTGAACTCTAGACACTTTTCCGCATGTTTTCGGATGCCGCGGAGTACATCCAGTCACTTATTATCGAAATTGAAAATTTCATGATTTTTGGGATTTTCGGCAGACGATGCCGGCATAAGGAAAACTGAGCGTTTTTAGCCTGAATTTCTGCTTCCACCACTGGTGGCCTCCTAGACGTCAGAATGAAATTAACACTTTTTTCCGCATGTTTTCGGATGCCGCGGAGTACATCCAGTCACTTTTTATCGAAATTAAAAATTTCATGATTTCCGGGATTTTCGGCAGACGATGCCGGCATAAGGAAAACTGAGCGTTTTTAGCCTGAATTCCTACTTCCACCACTGGTGGCCTCCTGGACGTCAGACTGAACTTTAGACACTTTTCCGCATGTTTTCGGATGCCGCGGAGTACATCCAGTCACTTTTTATCGAAATTAAAAATTCCATGATTTCCGGGATTTTCGGCAGACGATGCCGGCATAAGGAAAACTGAGCGTTTTTAGCCTGAATTCCTACTTCCACCACTGGTGGCCTCCTGGACGTCAGACTGAACTTTAGACACTTTTCCGCATGTTTTCGGATGCCGCGGAGTACATCCAGTCACTTTTTATCGAAATTAAAAATTTCATGATTTTCGGGGTTTGCGGCAAACGATGCCGGCATAAGGAAAACTGAGCGTTTTTAGCCTGAATTCCTGATTCCACCACTGGTGGCCTTCTGGACGTCAGAATGAACTTTAGACACTTTTCCGCATGTTTTCGGATGCCGACGAGTACATGAAGTCACTTTTTTTCAAAATTGAAAATTTCGTGATTTTCGAGGTACGCGGCACGCAAAATGTGGGTTTTTAGCGATGTTTGATGTAGACGTAGCGGTTATACTCCATCGCGCGCAGTTTCTTGCAGTTAGGTTCAACTCACTCTAGCTAACTCCAGCTCTTCTCCAGCTATCGGGTTCTGTGTCAGACAGAACAGTCATCGGAAGCAGCTTCTGTCTGCAATTCGTTTTTCCACTTGTTTCGGAGAAGAATAAGTAGAATCTGAGAATTGCAATATTAATGTCCTGCTTTGATTGCAGTTCATGCCCAAGGAATAGCGTATTCCGAGGCGTGTTTGCACGTTTCTAACCATTCTGACGATTCTAACGACTCTAACCATTCTAACGATTCTAACGATTTTCTTATTGTGAGCTTAGAGTGTAAAGACGTGTTGTGAATTAACTCTGTGAAATATTAATTTACTAGATTGTAAGACAAAGTATATATTTCTTAAAACTTCAACAAAACATAAGACAGTGAACTTTATTAAATAGATAAACAAATTAACGATAAGTTGTGAATTAATAGCAACATATTTTAAATTTTTCAATTCTAAAACTTCGGTAATATTAACGCTTAGTTGAAATTATTTAGCAATGTATGTGTGTGGTCGGTGTGATGACAATCTCCCCTCTAATGGAGACTTTGCTGTTTGCTCCTTATGTTAACGCAAATTGCACTTTGAGTGTACTACGGTTACAGAAAAATCTTGGAGAACCATGGGTACAAGAAGAGATATGTGGAAGTGCCAAGCCTGTAGGAACAGTGGAGACGTGGTAACGACAGCCACAGTTAGCAATGTGGTAGTAACTACGCCACATGCAGAGCAGGTTCAACCCGCTAAAAGAATACGAGCACACAGCACCCCTGAAAAAACAGCTGATAACATCTCAGCCGAGAACAGCCCATCGTTACTAGCCGAAATCCGCTTGATGAGAGGAGAAATTAGAGAAATTGCTGCAAGCTGTGAATTTCTAGCGGCCAAGTATGATGAACTCAACACACACATGAAAAAGAACAATGACCTCATCGAAAACATAAACAAGGAGCTAAATGATCTCAAAGAATGCAATAAGCAAAAGGACACAATAATAGAAAACATGCAAGCACAGATCAACACACTGGAGCAGCACTTGATAAAAAACAATATTGAAATTAAAAACATTCCCCCAACTCCACAAGAAGATTTATTGGACATTATAAAATGTATAGGAAATTCAATTAACCACGAAATTAAAGACACTGATATCACCGATATTTATCGAACAAATACAAAGAATAAAGACAAATCGTGCATAATAGCAACTTTTGCATCAAGCATAAACAAATCAAAATTTGTTAAACAGACTCGTTCAACTAGATCCATTAAATTAAAAGCGATAATAAAGAACACCACGAATTGCCCAAGAGCGATTGCAACTCAGCCTGATACTACGGTTTAAGTCAATAATCAGCTGACGAGACACAACAAAAAATTGATGTGGATGGCAAAAGAGAGAGCAAAACAAGAAAACTGGAGATTTGTCTGGGAGAATGCGGGAAGAATTTTCGCTAGGCAAAACGAGAGTGCTCAGCCTAGCACTCTGATGTGATGAAAATAACACGCACACAATAATGAAATCACTGTGTTTATAAACAAAAAGAAACACGACTGTATTTAAACATGAGAATGGAGAAAACAAATAGAAATGATGAATTATATGTGGATTTGAATTGTAGGGTAATAAATGGTTTTACCAGCGTCAATGTAAACGAATTAGAAAAAAATATTTGTTGTTACTTTAGTTTCAACATAAGATCATTGCGCAAAAATTGGAATGATTTCTGTTTGAACATAAGTCATATGGTGCATGTATTAAAAGTTATTGTTTTAGTCGAGACGAACATAGACAAAGAAGAAGAGGTATTCTATAGACTGAATGGATTTCAATGTGAGTTCCTGAATAGAGATAAACGCAGAGGTGGTGGAATTTTAATGTTAATTCGAAATGATGTTAAGTATGAACGTCTTACGTCTGAAAGCTCATCTTACGAAAACATTCTAATTCGCATCGAGGAGAAAAATGCATACAAATATGTTTTCGGATTATACAGACCACCAGGTTTTAGTAAAAAAGCATTTAATGAAGAATTTAAAAACAAAATTGCACCTATGGGAAAAAAGAACGAAATCATAATAATGGGCGACGTAAACATAAATGTGAAAGACCCAGACCTATATGGTGTAAAAGAATACTTGGAATTGCTGGCCTCATTAGGTTTGATAAATGTCATAACAGAGTTTACAAGAATAGATCCAAAAACTGGAACAAGAACGATCATTGATCATATCTTATCCAATACGGCGAACCCAAAAATAAACTCTGCGGTGATTGAAAGCTGCATTACGGACCATTACCCGACCCTTTATTTTACAAGTTCGCATGAATCAAAAGAAAAAGAACAACGAAATGGTAAGGAGCATATTTGTAATGGGTGGGCATGGGCCTATGCACGCGAGGTAACGTCGTTGATTGCGCTCAACATGGCGAGCTGCCAAGGCAATCCTCGTTAGTGCACAGGTCAAGTTGACATACAGCCTCCAAGTGGCGCCCCCTGGATAGCCATCACAACACCCGTTGTATGGTGAACTAATGTATGCAGCGACCCCCTCTGCCCGAGGATTTAAATAATGGGCCTGGCCTACCAGTCTGTGGGTTGTGCGTGAGGGTAACTTCCTTACCACGTAAAAAAGAAAAATAGTTCAGAAAAACCGATATGCCTCGGATAAGGACGGATTAACTGTTGACGACCCCAGCAAACGTTTAAAGGACAACGATTTTCGGTTTTGCACGTGGAATGTGAGGTCCCTTAATAGGCCACGTGCAGCCGAACAACTTGCGGAGGCCCTTGACAGCTACAAAGCTGACATAACCGCCATCCAGGAAGTGCGATGGGATGGGCCTGGCATAAAAGCGATGAAGAACTGCGATATCTACTACAGCAATTGCTATAGAGAGAGAAGGCAGCGCTTATTCGGATGCGGATTTGTTGTTCGAGGCAGACTTAGGCAAAAAGTCTTGAGCTACGACCCAGTCAGCGAGCGCCTCATGACAATCCGCATCAAAGCTAAATTCGGGAACATCAGCCTAATATGCGCTCACGCCCCGACAGAGGAGAAGGATGACAACATCAAGGATGACTTCTATGATCTCCTAGAAAGAACATACGATCGATGCCCCAGCTATGACACCAAGATCGTTCTAGGAGATTTCAACGCTCAGCTGGGAAAGGAGGACATCTTTGCTGGAGTCATCGGTAAACACAGCCTGCACGACAACACATCCGGAAACGGACTCAGGCTGTTGGACTTCGCCTCGGGGCGAAACCTCTCTGTGGCTAGCACGCGGTTCCCACACCTGAACATTCACAAAGGAACCTGGCGATCTCCTGATCAATCAACCGTCAACCAGATTGATCACGTTGCGATCGACGTCAGACACTCCTCCAGTATTCTCGATGTCCGAACCTTCCGAGGTGCAAACATTGACTCGGATCATCACCTTGTTGTAGCCAAGGTAAGAACCCGGATATCGAGAGAGCAACGGAGTCGAGAAAGGCCAAAACGGTTTGACGTCGAAAAGCTACAATCGCAGCTGATTGCTGGGAACTTTGCCGACCGAGTCTCCCGGAAACTCGCCCAGAGTTCGACGCTTCCTGCACTAAGCATAGAAGAAGAATGGAAACGTTGTCAAGAAGCCATCAAAGAAGCTGCCACTGATGTGCTGGGTTTCACGTCACCACCCAGAAGGAACCCATGGTTTGACGACGAGTGCAGGCAAGCGCACGCAGCTAAACAAGACGCCTATAAGGCGACGCTGCATCGAACAACGCGAGCTGTTCGTGAACTCTACGAACAGAGAAGAAGGGAAGAGCACCGGCTTCTCAGAAGGAAAAAGAAGGAGTATGAGAAGCGCGCGGTCGAGGAAATGGAAAGGTGCTTTGGCAGGAATGAAGTCCGAAAGTTTTACCGAAAGGTAAAACAGCTATCCGGAGGATACAAGGTTCGGACCAAGGCCTGTCGGGACCAAAATGGACAACTAGTAGTAGAGTCGCAGTCTGTCCTGAGAATCTGGAAGGATCATTTCTGCAGACTCCTAAACGGCGATGACGACCCAAATCCCGCTGTTAGGCAGAATGTTCCACTCAATTTGGACGATGATAGACAAGCATTCCGTCCCCCCGACTTAGACGAGGTGAAGATATCAATATCCAAGCTAAAGTCGAACAAAGCTGCTGGAGCGGACGGACTGTCCGCAGAACTATTTAAAGCAGCTGGAGATGACCTGGTTGGGCGCATGCACCAGCTCATCTGTAAGATATGGTCGGAGGAAAGCATGCCCGATGAGTGGAATCTCAGCGTCGTTTGCCCGGTCCACAAAAAAGGAGACCCCTTTGACTGCGCCAACTACAGAGGGATTAGTCTCCTGAACATCGCATACAAGATCCTCTCTGCCGTATTGTGTGAGCGTCTGAAACCATTTGTCCATGACCTGATAGGTCCCTATCAGTGTGGTTTCAGACCAGGGAAGTCCACAATAGACCAGATCTTCACATTACGGCAGATCCTGGAAAAGACCCAAGAAATGCAAATTGACACCCACCACCTATTCGTCGATTTCAAGGCTGCATATGACAGTGTGCATAGAGACGAGCTATACAGTGCCATGTCTAGTTTTGGCATTCCTGCCAAACTCGTCAGATTGTGTAGGATGACGATGGAGAACTCTCGCTGCTCCGTCAAGGTCGGTACCGAACTCACCGAGACCTTCAATGTCAAAAAAGGTTTTAGACAAGGCGACGCACTGTCATGTGACTTCTTTAACATCATCCTCGAGAAGATCGTGCGTAACTCACAAGTCAACACCAGAGGCACGATCTTCCAGAAGTCAGTTCAATTGTTAGCTTACGCTGATGACATTGACGTGATTGGACGAACACAGCGAGCCGTCAATGAGGCATTTGCTGGCATTGAAGCGGAAGCGGCCAAAATGGGTCTTGCGGTAAATGAGGGCAAAACGAAGTACATGCTGTCATCAAGGAAGGACACACAACATCGACGTCTCGGACGGAGCGTCACACTAGGCAGCAGAAACTTCGAGGTAGTTAAGGACTTCGTCTACCTCGGCTCCGCGGTAAACAGGGACAACAACATCAGTACCGAAATCAAACGCAGAATCACTCTTGCCAACCGCTGTTTCTTTGGGCTCAAGAGGCAATTGAGTAATAAAGCCCTCTCTCGAAGGACTAAGCTGGCTTTATATAACAGCTTGATCATCCCCGTCCTACTATATGGCGCAGAATCTTGGACGTTAGCAAAGGCGGATGAGGAAGCCCTTAGTCTTTTTGAGAGAAAAGTTTTGCGTGCGATTTTTGGTCCTGTTTGCGTTGATGGCATCTGGAGGAGAAGATTTAATGACGAACTCTATAGGCTGTACAGCGACATGCGCCTGGTTAAGCGTCTACGGATACAACGCTTAAGATGGCTAGGCCATGTAGAGCGTATGGACACCACTGCTCCGGCCCGAAAAGTCTTTGAATCCGAGCCATTGGGACAACGCAACAGAGGACGGCCTAGACTGAAGTGGCGCACACAAGTGGAGAAGGACCTCAACCAACTTGGAGTGCGCAACTGGAGACAGCTGGCGAAAGATCGTGCTGGCTGGAGAGGCATGTTGGTTGAGGCCCAGGTCCACCCCGGACTGTAGCGCCACAAGAAGAAGAAGAAGAAGAATATTTGTAATGCCGAAGTAGATGAGCTAATTTCCGGAGCAGACTGGAATGATGTAATTGCCGAAAATGATGCTGATTCTCTATATGGAAAACTCGTAAAAAAAATGAAAAACATCTACGATGAGTCAACATGTGTTAAAACAGTAATTAACAAAAGAAAAAACAACCCTTGGATGACTACAGAGTTAACAGTCAAATGCAAAAAAAGAGATGAACTGTATAAAAAATGGAAGAACAACAGATTGAATAGGAGTTATGAGTTGGACTACAAGACGTTTCGTAACAAACTTAATAAAGAGATTATAGTACAAAAATCTGCTTATTACAAAAACAAGTTCAACGAAGCTAGACTAGACCCACGCAAGACATGGAGTTTAGTTAATGAAATTCTGGGGAGAAAAAAGCCTAGTTTAGATGATACAATCATTAAGAACTTCAATGGTCAAATGTGTTTGAGCAATCTTACCAATGAATTTGCAAAAAATTTCAAAGAGCAAATTGTAAACATCACACATCATTGCGACGCGATTACCTCGATACACTCAAACAGAAGAATAGATAATTCCATTTTTTTCCAAGAAAGCGATATATCGGAAATAATAAATGCAATTAATCTGCTTGTCGAAAACAAGTCACCTGGTATCGATGGAATTAGGGCAATTGACATAAAAAAACATGTTACAACCTTTGCTCCAATCTTGTGCAAACTAGTTAATTTAAGTATAATACAAGCAAAAGTACCAGAAACTTTAAAAACAGCCGTTGTCAGACCAATATATAAAGGAGGACGCAAGAGCCAACTGAATAATTACAGACCGATTTCAATACTACCTGTTGTAGAAAGGTGTCTGGAAGAAGTTGTAGTTAAAAGTTTGCAAAACTTCATGGAAAAACATTCCCTCATACACGAAAGTCAGTATGGCTTTCAAAAAGCGAAGAGCACAGGTAAACTACTTGCCGAATTTGCTAACTATATTAACGAAAACCTGGACAAGAGCTATCACGTACTGATAGTTTTTATGGACTTCAGTAAAGCTTTTGATACGCTTAATCATACTAAGCTAATTGAAGCTCTTGAACGTATTGGAATACGAGGACTGATGGCAGACTGGCTAAAGGACTACCTGCACAATCGGTTTTACTGTATAAAGATCACTGAAACCTATAGTGATAAAGAAGACGCACCCTACGGAGTTCCACAAAGATCGAAATTTGGGGCCAATTCTTTTCATCCTATATGCCAATGAGCTTCTTCGCACCTTTAAGAGAGCCCAACCTTTTGCATATGTGGACGATACAGCAATTGTAGTGTGCCATAGATCCCTGGAGGCAGCAACAACAATAATGCAAGAAGAATTTGACAATGCAGCTAAATGGTGTCATGATCAGGGCCTAACTATTAATGCATCAAAGACCAAAATGATGCATATTAGAAACCCGCAGTTTGCAGTAACCCAGCAACAAATCTACTTCAGGAATAATTCCTGCAGTTCTTCAGCTAGCTGCCCTATAGCGATAGTGGAAAGCTACAGGTACCTAGGAGTCATAATAGACAGCAATTTTATATGGAATCTGCATACTGAGGAGTTACGCATTACCTTGAGAAAGACACTTTACGCGCTGACCCACTTAAAGTACCATGCTACAAGCGATGTATTAAAACAAGTGTACTATGCATTAGTGGAATCCAAGCTGAGGTATGGAATACTCGCATGGGGCAACGCTTCGGCAACGCATTTAAAAAAACTTCAAAAATTACAAAACGCAGCACTCAAACGGATAAATACATCTACTCGCGCAAACAGTGAACATGACAATTTCAGAGCCCTTCAAATTAA
Source organism: Eristalinus aeneus (assembly GCA_955652365.1). Taxonomy (NCBI): domain Eukaryota; kingdom Metazoa; phylum Arthropoda; class Insecta; order Diptera; family Syrphidae; genus Eristalinus; species Eristalinus aeneus. The sequence continues at coordinate 61,296,240 of OY019131.1, forward strand.
AGACATCTTTAAGATGACTCTTATATTGGAGTACTACGACGATAGACGTTTTATAAGCCCAATTGACCATGAAATTCATACAAGAAGACGTGCCCAAAATATGCTTAATGAACCTCGTTTTCACAATAATTACGGCAGAAGACAATTAAAATGCAGTGTGCCTGAGATACTTAACGCGCTTCCTCATGAAATAAGAAATATACAAAATCTCAAAACTAGAAAGAATTGTATAAAAAATTATTTTCTGAATGCAAGAACTGAAGTATAACTTGAATGTGAAAATGTTTAATTGTTACTGTAATCTTAAATATTTGAACTGAACTGATATATTTTAAACACAATTAACTTTTCATAAGAAGTATTAATTTGTCTTTCATCTGTTAAAATATAAATTTATAATTTATCTTAATCTAAGCTAACAAAACTGTCAACAATTGAAACATAACCTTCTGCAGAAAAGCCTTTCGGCTTCTCAGAAACATATAATCATTGTAAACTATTGTATTATGAATAATAAAATTGAAATTGAAATTGAAAAATTGAAATTCTAACGATTCTAACGATTCTGACGATTCCAACGATTCTAACGATTCTAACGATTCTAACGATTCTAACGATTCTAACGATTCTAACGATTCTAACGATTCTAACGATTCTAACGATTCTAACGATTCTAACGATTCTAACGATTCTAACGATTCTAACGATTCTAACGATTCTAACGATTCTAACGATTTTAACGATTCTAACGATTCTAACGATTCTAACGATTCTAACGATTCTAACGATTCTAACGATTCTAACGATTCTAACGATTCTAACGATTCTAACGATTCTAACGATTCTAACGATTCTTACGATTCTAATGATTCTAACGATTCTAACGATTCTAACGATTCTAACGATTCTACCGATTCTAACGATTTTTTTTTGATTTGATTTGATTTTTATTTTTCAAATTATTAATTAACAATAATCATGTGTTTCTGCGAAGCCTTATTAGGCTTTTCTGCAGAAGGTTGCGTTACTAATATAAAAAATCTGTTTAAGTAAACTTAGTTCAATATAAACATAATTCATCATATACAATACATTTCGTAATAAAATTATACAATTCAACAACAAATTAAATTGCTATATAAAAGAATTCAAAACTATTTTAACAATTGACTTTCTAGTTTTCAAATGTTTGTGTTATTCAGAAGGAAACTTTTTATTCGAGATTTTCTTGTTCTTATATTTGAAATACTTCTTAGATCTTGAGGTAGGGTGTTGAGGATTTTTGGTATACTGCACTTTAACTCTCTCTTGCCGTAGTTGTTGAGGAAACGGGGTTCATGTAGCATACCTTGAGCCCGTCTTCTGGTATTAAGTCCATGCTGGATTGGCACGCTAAACCGGCTGTCTTCATAGTACTCCAGGATTAGGGTCATCTTAAAGATGTCGTCTACCGAGAGAACTTTAAAGTTTGATTGCTCTGGAGTGTTGCGTTGGTGATATGGAGCTATCTTTCTGAGTGCTGCATCTTGGAGTTTTTTAAGTTTGTTGAGATGTGTGGCAGAAGCACTGCCCCAAGCAAGAATGCCATACCTTAGTTTAGATTCCACCAAAGCATAATAAACTTGTCGTAACACTGGCGTTGTAGCATGAAATTTTAAATGTGTAAGTGCGTACAAAGCTTTTTTAAGGCTTGCGCGCAACTTATCAATATGCGTATCCCACAGAAAATTGCTGTCAATTGTGACGCCGAGATATTTATAGTTCTCAACAATCTCAATTGGACAACTAATTGATCTGTTACAGGAGTTATTTCTGTAGAGTATTGGTTCTTGGGTGGCCTTGAATTGTGGACTTCGTATGTGCACCATCTTACTCTTTAACGCATTGATCACAAGTCCGTGATCGTGACACCATTTGACTGCCCTGTCAAACTCTTTCTGCATTATTTCGGTTGCCGTATGCAGAGACCTATGACGCACCACTATCGCTGTATCGTCTGCAAAAGCAAATGGTCTTGCCAGTTTAAATACTCGTAAGAGCTCGTTAGTGTATAAAATAAACAGAATTGGTCCTAATTTAGATCCTTGTGGGACTCCATATTGTACACTTTCGTTCTTACTGCAAGTTTGGTTTATCTTTACACAGAATTGCCTATTGTGTAGATATTCTTTAAACCAATTCGCAACCAATCCTCTAATCCCAGCATGCTCTAGTGCTTCGATTAGCTTGTCTTCTTCTTCTAACGATTCTAACGATTCTAACGATTTTAACGATTCTAACGATTCTACCGATTCTGACGATTCTAATGATTCTAACGATTCTCACGATTCTAACGATTCTAACGATTCTAACGTTTCTAACGATTCTAACGATTCTAACGATTCTAACGATTCTAACGATTCTAACGATTCTAACGATTCTAACGATTCTAACGATTCTATTGATTCTAACGATTCTAATGATTCTAACGATTCTAACGATTCTAACGATTCTGACGATTCTGACGATTCTGACGATTCTGACGATTCTGACGATTCTGACGATTCTGAAGATTCTGACGATTCTGACGATTCTGACGATTCTGACGATTCTGACGATTGTGACAAAGAGAACAAATTTATATCAGATCTGTTTTAAAATTCAGAACATAGCAAATGTGTTTTAAAATGAAGATAAGACAATTTTGGAACGGTGCTTGAAGTATTCTAAAGATTTATTATTCTTGAAAGGCTTGTTATTATATTTTCTTAAAATGGAAAATTATTTTTCAGACAAAAACAAACTGTTCACATAAGTCATCATCGAAAAAAATCCGCGTTAAAAATAATTTTTAAATGGTCGCGCTCGATTGTGACGCGCCCGCCCTGAAATGAAAGAATAAACCCTGAAAAAAGAAGAGCAGAAGGCTACCTAGCCTCAGGAGATCTGTTCGAGTCCTGAGGGGTCCCCTACCTAGCCTCAGGACACCTGTTAGGGTCCTGAGGGATCCCCTACCTAGCCTCTGAGTCAGCTGTTTGCTGCTTCGAGGGGGTTAGTAGTAATTTAATAAATTTTCGAAAAATGCCCATTTTTGTATGCATGCTTCAATTTTAAGCGTAACGCGAAATTATTTTGGTATTTCTTTCTTTGAAAAAGTTTGTGGTAAGTAATGAAAATGAAAAATTGCTTACTGATTGAATTTTGCAGGCTGCTAACAGGAAACAGGAGCTGGATGGGAATGCTAGATATGCTGGTCAGAAACAACGAACAACCTAGTTTTGAAACTGAAAAGAAGTGATTAGAACCCTGCCTATCCTCGGGGACACCTGTTTGGGCCCCGAGCGTTTCCCTGCCTAACTTCAGGGAGACCTGTTTGGTTCCCGAAATCCTACACCAAATCGCGAGCTAATTCTGCCCAGACTTCGTCGCGCAAAAAGCATTCCACCCCCGCCCAAAAACGCACACTTCACATCACTTCACTTCACTTTCCTGAGAAATGGGGAATAGTCCTCGAAACCCGACGCTGAACTGATTCCCCCGCGACAGTGGAAGCTTTCTGCATGATTAAGTCTGCGATTTATAAGCCCTAGATCTTTGCACCAAGAAAATTTTAAAGTTCGCGAAAGTGGGAAGTTTTGAAAATTTCGTGTCTTAATTATCTTCCTAACCGACTCCCACACCCTTAGCTGTCTAAACTAACATGATTCGCGGGACTAAGAAAAGTGGTGCAAAGATTTTGAAACTGAAAGTTAGTGAAGCGATTTCTTAAAAAAAAAGTCCCTGCCTAACTATCTTTTGTGCCTATCCTCTAGTTTCCTACACAAAAATCGATTTCCCTATCTAAAGACGTCCCTATCTATGCCTAACTCTTTGGCTGCCCAAAGATTTACTCCCGTGGAAACACGGTACTGAATTAATCAAGCTTCCCTATCTAACCTATCTAACCTAACCATCCTTTCTATCCTATTGAAGCACCTTCTTCCAAGACGGGCTAATTAAATTTGAGAGAGAAAAAACGCGTGCATGCATACCTTCATTTTGAATTTAGCCCTTGTAGCAAGACAGTCGTAGCAAACGATTAATTAGATGGTGGTAATTTATTTTCAAGACTAAACCCTAACTGTGCCTACTCTAAATGTGAGTTTTTTTTTAAAGAAAATGTGAAAATAAAATAAATTTTAAATTTAAGAAAACTATCACCTCTTGGATGTGCCGCTTGCTACCAACTTCAGTTCTTCAGCCAACTCCTGCAACAGTTGCTTGACATTAAAAACTGCTTCTTACATCTCACTCCACCTAACTGCACCAAACTGTTCCTATATGATTATTAATATTCCTTATTGATTAATGTTATCATTCAAAAAATATAATTGCTCCTATATGATAAATGTTTTTATTAAAAAAAATAATTGTTGCTAAATGAATAATGTTTTTATTTAAACAAATTTTATTGCTCCTGACTAGAGTTATTATTAAAATAATATAATTCTGGCTTCGCGGAAGAATCAAACTGTTACCTATTATTAATGTAAATAAAATGAACTAAATTGAATTGAAAAATGAATAATGTTACTATGCAGAAATATAATTGTTGCTAAATGATTAATGTTATTAAAAGAAAAATTATCTCTATATGATGAGAGTTTTAGGTTCGCTAACTACTCTCTAATCAAACGCTACGTAAAGGTCATAGCCATCAACTCCAGCTTGTCCAGCTGTCCAGGCAACTTCGCTGAATTCTAATCTCGAGCGCTTTCGCACTGCCAAGAGATAAGTTATTAGGTCTAAAAGCTGATCGCGTTCACAGAAATACGAGTCCTCTTCAAAGCCTCCCAACAAAACTAAAAAGCGAGTATTTTCAAACTACTATGAAATCTCAAAAACCAACAGAATGTCTGTCAGATCATTTGTCCATTGTCTACATACAAGTCTTGAGCGAGCTCTAGCTTATTTACAGTCACGAGCCACTGCATGGAATGTAACATTGAGCTGAAGTGGAGGCTTAGACAAACTTGAAGGAGTGGAGTTCCCTAAAGGAAAATGAAGTGGCTACGATCGAACAAGATGTTGTCTATCACAATGTGAAGCGTATCATCCGTCCGTTGTCTACTCTACTTCTAAGAGGAAAGCGTCCCAACCCTGGCTTGTCCAGCTCGATGGGAGTCCTTGTCCACTCTACTTTAAAGAGGAAAGGGCTCCACAATCCTAGCCTGACAAGCTCGGTGAGGGGCCGTCAAACTACTACAATCGAGCGAGATGCACATCTTAATGCGATGTGTGACATCCGTTCGTTATCTACTCTACTTCCATGGGGGAAGTGCCAAACCATCCCAAGATGTCCACCTCTCTTCAGTAACTGCGACGTTACCTCACAGGAGAAGCTCAGCGCATAAAGAAGCTAGAAGCTAAGTGCCACAAGACTACCTCAAAACTATATTACTATGTACAAGAATTGTTAATATTTGCGGCGCGACTAGCCCGCTGATGGGCCGTTTGTGGCCAGTGAGGAGTACCGAACCGAACCGACCCGCCCGTAATCCAAAAGGCAGTGGAGGCCTGTGCGATTCGTAAATAGGGGAAATGACTTCAACGGAAGCCCACGTGAGTATGCATGCACCGTACCGTATGCCTACAACCGTGACATGATTTTAAGATAACGACCCTTCTCACCCATGCGTACCATGACCATCGAACAAAAGGAAAGAAAAAGCGATCGATGGGGGCTTGAAAAATTTTGAAAAAAGTTCAAAAATATTATATATGGGGTGCAGTAGGACGCGACGACAAAAGACCGGTAGATCGGAAGCGAGAGCCTGCAACAACATACATACATATGCATACATATGCAGCCACCAGCATCCAACCAATCACTATCATCCCAACAACCGCCATCATCCAGCCAACCCATCATCAAACAACCCCAACATGGGCCATGTTGCAGCATAGGATCTAGCTTCCCCATCCGGCATCAACACCCAGCAACATCACACCCAGCATCAGCAACTCAGATAAACATCCAACATCAGCGACCAGCAAGAGCATCATCAACCAGCTAGAGCAAAAGCAACCTGCAAGAGTATTAGCAACCAGCAAGAGCATCATTAACCAGCCGTGGAGTGCCGTGTCATCCTCCGACGCATGCAGACGTGTCGTCGCTGCATGCACTCAAATCAAAAAAAGTTCAGTTTATTCCTCGCGCCGAAAAACACAAACGACAATTAACGCGGTCCGCCCAACACCTCCGCGAGTGTAACAAAAAAAAAAAAAAAAAAACGAAAACCTAATTTAAAGTGCAGTGTAGTGCCGTGAAGTGCATTGGTAGAGCACACGCGGTCCGCTCCCCCCTCTCCCACTCCTTCACAAAACACTGTTGGGCATTCTCGGTCGCAACTCCCGTTTGATCTACCAGACGGGCTGGGGCGATGTCCGAGTCTGCCTAACATCTGATATAGCGGATTCGGAAGTGTAAATATTTGTTAGTGGACCAATTCAAGTCAATGTACGGGCATTACACCTACATTGATTTGTTTTGCGAAGCTAAACGCAGAATTTACACTTCTGAACTCTGCTCACTTTCACCAACTGCATTGTCGGAGTTGGTTTTCACATGCCTAAGACTGATATGAGGGGGCAATTTCGTGTTGACGTGAGCAACATTCGCGGACTGAGAACTAATCTCTTTGCCGTTTACGTCCACCTCTCCCGCCATAAACCAGCTGTCTTGGCGCTGAGTGAAACACAGGTGGGTGAGAATACCGATTTATCGGATTTGAACCTGCCTGGATATAGCTTGGTGCCCTTATTCTTTTTACACCGCGGTCTCGCCATTTATGTGCGTAGTGATGTTGCTTACCAAATTCAACCACAATATGGCCACTGTTCCAATCCGGAATTTAATTTTCTGTGGTTAAAACTCTTTGTCCGTAAGCATTTAATCCACTACTGCTTTGTTTATAGAAGTCCAAACATGGACAGCAACTCAACTTATAACGAGTTTGATGCGCTGTCCGACTCCATTACAAGAATTGTATCCCTGTATCCTCACACTGAAATCGCTATTGCGGGCGATTTCAATGTACACAATTCTACTTGGCTTCGACATTCAGGCCAGACAACACCCGAAGGAAGGTATGTTGAAATCTTCGCTGAGGTAAATAATTTAACCCAGCTTGTGAATGAGCCAACACGAATACCTGACATTGCAGATCATACCGCTAACACCTTGGATCTGTTTCTCACCTCTCATCCGGAAAAATATTCAATTGATATATTGTCGCCTCTAGGCTCGTCCGACCACTGTGTCGTGTCAGCCAAATTCTCGTACTCCTCCCACACAGTTAGAGAACAAATTCCGAAAAGAACAGTATGGCTCTACGAGAAAGCCAACTGGAGCGGACTTAACAACTTCTTTAGGAATTTTAACTGGTCACTATGCTTCCTCGATAGTGACGTGGATGCCGCTACTGATGCGATCACAAACATTATTTCGCTGGGCATGAGGTCCTTCATTCCTCACAGAGTGAAGAGCATCAAGCCTAAGGCAAACGCGTGGTTTGACTTGAGCTGCAAAGAGGCTATCAGGATGAGAGAGTTGAGTTTCAGGGATTATAAAGCCAACCCTTCTGAGGAAGCCCGGAAAAAGTTCAAACGGATCCGTAATGACTGTAATGCATTAATTAGACGTGTTAAATTCTCCTTTGACCAAGAGTTGAGGCAAAAAGTTCTACAATGCCCCAAGGGTAGCAGAAGCTTTTGGTCTTTCGTAAAAAACATAAGGAATTCAGCCTCGTCTTCGATCCCAACGCTCATTTGCAATGACATTCCAGCTGTCAGCTCTTTGGACAAAGCTAATCTGCTTGCTGCACACTTTGCAGCTAGCTCAACGCTGCCAGATAGCACTTTGTCCCCGCCTGTACTTGAGAGCGTAAATTTCTCCATGGGGCAAATCCATTTTCGCACTCGTACAGTAGTAAGAGTACTTAAAGATCTAAACATACACAAATCCGCTGGCCCGGATGGTATACCCCCTGTTCTTCTGAAGAGGTGTTCTTCTACGCTGGCAAAACCACTGCGTAAGCTTTTCCATCTGTCCTACTCTTCAGGGCTCTTTCCGTGTAAGTGGAAAACTGCATTTGTCCAGCCCGTCCCTAAAAAGGGCGAAAGTTCGTCACCCACCTCCTACCGACCCATAGCACTAACGTCCCTTCTCTCCAAGGTCATGCAAACGCTGATCAACCGTCAGCTTATGAAATATCTTGAGTCCCGGAAGCTTCTTAATGACCGGCAGTACGGCTTCCGAAGCAACCGTTCCACTGGTGATCTGATGGCATATCTCACTGAAAAGTGGAACCAATCTTTGCACAATTTAGGAGAAAGCAAGATTGTTGCGCTTGATATTTCAAAGGCATTTGACAGGGTCTGGCATCAGGCTCTTTTGTCGAAAATGCGTGCTTTTGGGATCGATGAGTCTCTTCTTCAATGGATTAGAAATTACCTTTCGAATCGTTCAATACAAGTCGTTTTGGATGGATTCAAGTCTGATATCCACTATATTAATGCTGGTGTTCCCCAGGGCTCTGTTTTATCTCCGACACTCTTTCTCATTTTTATAAATGATCTCTTGTCTGTTACTTCTAATCCTATTCATTCCTTCGCTGATGACAGTACCCTCAGCTTTTCATATTCGTTCCTTGGCTCACGTCCCTCCACTTCGGCCTTAGACTCGGAACGGCAGCGTATGTTAAGCACATTAAATTCCGACCTTGACAGCATAATCGATTGGGGAAATAAGAATAGAGTGGAATTTAATGCTTCCAAAACACAGTGCTGTCTACTGTCGTTAAAGCGATCACAAAATAATCAGCCGTTATCCATGGACGGCACTTGTGTTGTTGAAACCGAAAGACTTTCCATCCTCGGTATGTGTATCAACCCAACAATTAGTTGGAACGATCACATATTTGAGGTCGCCAAAAATGCTGCGAAATGTCTAGGCTTCCTTAAACGATGCAAGAAGTACTTCACCCCTTCTGATCTGGCTACAATATACAAGGCCTACATACGCCCAAAACTTGAGTATAACGCTCCTATTTGGTCAGGTGCTCCTAAGACCTCCCTGCACCTGCTGGATTGAATTCAAAAGCGAGCGATAAAACTTATAGGTGACAGTAATATTGCGAAGTCGATTGACTCGTTAGAACACCGACGTAATGTCGCGTCGTTGTCACTCTTTTATCGCTATTTTAACAAGAAATGCTCAGATGAATTAGCCAGTTGCATTCCTCCCCTTCAAGAATTCACCCGCAATACACGCCTCGCTAGGAATGCCCACCAATTCACCCTCAAGCCCTCTTTCGGACGTACAGTCAAATTCAGAGACTCGTTCTTTAGCCGCACTACACGAATCTGGAATGCTCTTCCCAGTTCGATTTTTCCTCCTCATTACAATCCACAGGCATTTAAAACCAATGTGCATCGGTATCTCCTCTCCCTCTCTTCCTCTATACCTTCGGCCCGTGCTGTGACTTGATCCGGTCACTTAAGGGTACTCGCAACCCCTTTTGCACGCGTCAATTATAAAAAAAAAAAAAAAAGAAAAAAAAAGAGCATCAGCATACTACATGGGTGGGAGAGAGATTGGCTGGTGTGCCCCACGTACGCTGAGTGCAGGTATACGCGAGAGCGAGATCGAAAATCCGTAGACGACGCCAAAAACTCCCGACGTGCACCCCACGACGACCGCCACCAGACTAAACTTGCTCCCATGCCTAGCCCTCCTTATATACCCTCGGAGAGCCCGCTCCGATAAATTTAATTTTTTTTTAATTTTTTTTACTTTGGAACTTTTCCATTCGAATTTTTTGATTTTTTTCGCTATTTTTGCCCGATTTTCACATTTTTTCGCATTTTTGAGACTCGAAATGTGTCTGGAGTGTTCTGGGAAGGCCTGCCTACTGACCTTCGCTCCTTTTTTAACCAATTTTTGAAGTGACCTGTGGCAATTGAAAGTGTTTTTGCAGGCAACTTTCCTCTAATTGACCTTAATTTGATGTATATCTTACCCTCTATGTTTTAGTTTTTGCTTGGGATGGCACATATTGTTTTACAACTGATATAGTCTTAAACAAGACGGCCCCTACTTCAACATCACGTTGAGAACGCGTAGAGGACCTTGAGTAAGCGTTGCGGTAGCGTTTTGGGGTCATTGAGGATGCGTTGAGCTCGCATTAATAATACGTTGTGTACACGTTGAGGATGCGTTAAGTACGCAATAAGGGCGTGTTCAGGACACTTTTACAGGCGTTGAAGACGCGTGAGGGACGAGCTGAGAACGTGTTGAACACGCATTGAAGACACATTAAGTTGAGTTAAGTATTGCTAAATATATTTCCAAAAGAAATCCTAAATCTTTTTGCAACCATTACTTAAGGCCCACGTCCTTGCTTATTCTCTGGTCCAGATATCAGGCGGAACCTCTTCTTAAATACATTCCATAACTCCGCGGAAGTGTGAATTTTCGCTCACTGCCTGGTGCTTTTTTCAACACATTAAGCTTTTGAGTCGATGGGACATATCCATCACATGTTTTCATATGCCAACGAGTACATCTAGTCACTTTTCAACGAAACTGAAAATTTCGCGATTTTCAGGTACGCACCACGCAATACCCGGATATGCAGAGTGTGGGTTTTTAGCCTAGAATCCTTGTTCGACCACTGGTGACCCCCTGGAGGTCCGAACGAACTTTAAATAATTTGTCGTATGTTTTCGGATGCCGCGGAGTACATCCAGTCACTTTTTATCGAAATTAAGAAATTCATGACTTCCGGAATTTTCAGCAGACGATTCCGGCATAAAGGAAACTGAGCGTTCTCAGCCTGAATTCCTGCTTAGCCACTGGTGGCCTCCTGGACGTCAGAATTAAATTTAGACACTTTTCCGCATGATTTCGAATGCCGCGGAGTACATCCAGTCGCTTTTTATCGAAATTAAAAAATTGCATGATTTTCGGCAGACGATGCCGGCATAAGGAAAACTGAGCGTCTTAAGCCTGAATTCCTGCGTTCACCGCTGGTGGCCTCCTGGACGTCAGAATGAACTTTGGACACTTTTCTGCATGTTTTCGGATGCCGCGGAGTACATCCAGTCACTTTTGATCGAAATTAAAAATTTCATGATTTTCGGGAGTTTCGGCAGACGATACCGGCATAAGGAAAACTGAGCGTTCTTAGAATGAATTCCTGCTTAAGCCACTGGTGGCCTCCTGGACGTCGGAATGAACTTTAGACACCTTTGCGCATGTTTTCGGATGCCGCGGAGTACATCCAGTCACTTTTTATCGAAATTAGAAATTTCATGATTTTCGGGATTTTCGGCAGACGATGCCGGCATAAGGAAAACTGAGCGTTCTAAGCCTGAATTCCTGCTTAAGCCACTGGTGGCCTCCTGGACGTCGGAATGAACTTTAGACACCTTTGCGCATGTTTTCGGATGCCGCGGAGTACATCCAGTCACTTTTTATCGAAATGAAAAATTTCGTGATTTCCGGGATTCTCGGCAGACGATGCCGGCATAAGGAAAACTGAGCGTTCTAAGCCTGAATTCCTGCTTAAGCCACTGGTGGCCTCCTGGACGTCGGAATGAACTTTAGACACCTTTGCGCATGTTTTCGGATGCCGCGGAGTACATCCAGTCACTTTTTATCGAAATTAGAAATTTCATGATTTTCGGGATTTTCGGCAGACGATGCCGGCATAAGGAAAACTGAGCGTTCTAAGCCTGAATTCCTGCTTAAGCCACTGGTGGCCTCCTGGACGTCGGAATGAACTTTAGACACCTTTGCGCATGTTTTCGGATGCCGCGGAGTACATCCAGTCACTTTTTATCGAAATGAAAAATTTCGTGATTTCCGGGATTCTCGGCAGACGATGCCGGCATAAGGAAAACTGAGCGTTCTAAGCCTGAATTCCTGCTTAAGCCACTGGTGGCCTCCTGGACGTCGGAATGAACTTTAGACTCTTTTCCGCATGTTTTCGGATGCAGCGTAGTACATCCAGTCACTTTTTATCGAAATGAAAAATTTCGTGATTTCCGGGATTCTCGGCAGACGATGCCGGCATAAGGAAAACTGAGCGTTCTAAGCCTGAATTCCTGCTTCCAGCACTGGTGGCCTCCTGGACATCGGAATGAACTTTAGACACTTTTCCGCATGTTTTCGGATGCCGCGGAGTACATCCAGTCACTTTTTATCGAAATAAAAAATATCATGATTCCCGGGATTTTCGGCAGACGATGCCGGCATAAGGAAAACTGAGCGTTCTTAGCCTGAATTCTTGCTTCCTGCACTGGTGTCCTCCTGGACGTCAGAATGAACTTTAGACACTTTTCCGCATGTTTTCGGATGCCGCGGAGTACATCCAGTCACTTTTTATCGAAATTAAAAATTTCGTGATTTCCAGGATTTTCGGCAGACGATGCCGGCATAAGGAAAAATGAGCGTTCTAAGCCTGAATTCCTGGTTAAGCCACTGGTGGCCTCCTGGACGTCAGAATTAAATGTAGACACTTTTCCGCATGTTTTCGGATACCGCGGAGTACATCCAGTCACTTTTTATCGAAATTAAAAATTTCATGATTTCCGGGATTTTCGGCAGACGATGCCGGCATAAGGAAAAATGAGCGTTCTTAGCCTGAATTCCAGCTTAAGCCATTGGTGGCCTCCTGGACGTCAGAATTAGATTTAGACTATTTTCCGCATGTTTTCGGATGCCGCGGAGTACATCCAGTCGCTTTTTATCGAAACTAAAAATTTCATGATTTCCGGGATTTTCGGCAGACGATGCCTTCATAAGGAAAACTGAGCGTTCTTAGCCTGAATTCCTGCTTAAGCCACTGGTGGCCTCCTGGACATCAGAATTAAATTTAGACACTTTTCCGCATGTTTTCGGATGCCGCGGAGTACATCCAGTCACTTTTTATCGAATTGAAAAATTTCATTATCTCCGGGATTTTCGGCAGACGATGCCGGCATAAGGAAAACTGAGCGTTCTAAGCCTGAAATCCCGCCTCCAGCGCTGGTGGCCTCCTGTACGTCAGAATTAAATTTAGACACTTTTCCGCATGTTTTCGGATGCCGCGGAGTACATCCAGTCACTTTTTATCGAAATTAAAAATTTCACGATTTCCGGGATTTTCGGCAGACGATGCCGGCATAAGGAAAACTGAGCATTCTTAGCCGGAATTCCTGCTTAAGCCACTGGTGGCCTCCTGGACGTCGGAATGAACTTTAGACACTTTTCCGCATGTTTTGGGATGCCGCAGAGTACATCCAGTCACTTTTTAACGAAATTAAAAATTTCATGATTTCCGGGATTTTCGGCAGACGATGCCGGCATAAGGAAAACTGAGCATTCTTAGCCTGAATTCCTGCTTAAGCCACTGGTGGCCTCCTGGACGTCGGAGTGAACTTTAGACACTTTTCCGCATGTTTTGGGATGCCGCGGAGTACATCCAGTCACTTTTTATCGAAATTAAAAATTTCATGATTTCCGGGATTTTCGGCAGACGATGCCGGCATAAGGAAAACTGAGCGTTCTTAGCCTGAAATCCCGCTTCCAGCACTGGTGGCCTCCTGGACGTCAGAATGAACTTTAGACACTTTTCCGCATGTTTTTTGATGTCGTGGAGTACATCCAGTCACTTTTAATAGAAATTAAAAATTTCATGATTTTCGGCAGACGATGCCGGCATGAGGAAAACTGAGCGTTCTTAGCCCGAATTCCTGATTAAGCCATTGGTGGCCTCCTGGACGTCAGAATTCAATTTAGACAATTTTCCGCATGTTTTCGGATGCCGCGGAGTACATCCAGTCACTTTTTACCGAAATTTAAAATTTCATGATTCCCAGGATTTTCGGCAGACGATGCCGGCATAACGAAAACTGAGCGTTCTTAGCCTGAATTCCTGATTAAGCCATTCGTGGCCTCCTGGACGTCAGAATTAAATTTAGACACTTTTCCGCATGTTTTCGGATGCCGCGGAGTACATCCGGTCACTTTTTATCGAAATTAAAAATTTCATGATTTCCGGGATTTTCGGCAGACGATGCCGGCATAAGGAAAACTGAGCGTTTTAAGCCTGAATTCCTGGTGGCCTCCTGGACGTCAGAATTAAATTTAGACACTTTTCCGCATGTTTTCGGATGCCGCGGAGTACATCCAGCCACTTTTTATCGAAATTAAAAATTTCATGATTTCCGGGATTTTCGGCAGACGATGCCGGCATAAGGAAATCTGAGCGTTCTTAGCCTGAATTCCTGCTTAAGCCACTGGTGGCCTCCTGGACATCAGAATTAAATTTAGACACTTTTCCGCATGTTTTCGGATGCCGCGGAGTACATCCAGTCACTTTTTATCGAATTGAAAAATTTCATTATTTCCGGGATTTTCGGCAGACGATGCCGGCATAAGGAAAACTGAGCGTTCTAAGCCTGAAATCCCGCCTCCAGCGCTGGTGGCCTCCTGTACGTCAGAATGAACTTTAGACACTTTTCCGCATGTTTTCGGATGCCGCGGAGTACATCCAGTCACTTTTTATCGAAATTAAAAATTTCACGATTTCCGGGATTTTCGGCAGACGATGCCGGCATAAGGAAAACTGAGCGTTCTTAGCCTGAATTCCTGCTTAAGTCACTGGTGGCCTCCTGGACCTCAGAATTAAATGTAGACACTTTTCCGCATGTTTTCGGATGCCGCGGAGTACATCCGGTCACTTTTTATCGAAATTAAAAATTTCATGATTTCCGGGATTTTCGGCAGACGATGCCGGCATAAGGAAAACTGAGCGTTCTTAGCCTGAAATCCCGCTTCCAGCACTGGTGGCCTCTTGGACGTCAAAAAGAACCCTAGACACTTTTCCGCATGTTTTCGGATGCCGCGGAGTACATCCAGTCACTTTTTATCGAAATTAAAAATTTCATGATATCCGGGATTTTCGGCAGACGACGCCGGCATAAGGAAAACTGAGCGTTCTTAGCCTAAAATCCCGCTTCCAGCACTGGTGGCCTCCTGGACGTCAGAATGAACTTTAGACACTTTTCCGCATGTTTTCGGATGCCGCGGAGTACATCCAGTCACTTTTTATCGAAATTAAAAATTTCAGGATTTCCGGGATTTTCGGCAGACGATGCCGGCATAAGGAAAACTGAGCGTTCTTAGCCTGAAATTCCGCTTCCAGCACTGGTGGCCTCCTGGACGTCAGAATGAACTTTAGACACTTTTCCGCATGTTTTCGGATGCCGCGGAGTACATCCAGTCACTTTTTATCGAAATTAAAAATTTCATGATTTCCGGGATTTTCGGCAGACGATGCCGGCATAAGGAAAACTGAGCGTTCTTAGCCTGAAATCCCGCTTCCAGCACTGGTGGCCTCCTGGACGTCAGAATTAAATTTAGACACTTTTCCGCATGTTTTCGGATGCCGCGGAGTACATTCAGTCACTTCTTATCGAAATTAAAAATTTCATGATTTCCGGGATTTTCGGCAGACGATGCCGGCATAAGGAAAACTGAGCGTTCTTAGCCTGAAATTCCGCTTCCAGCACTGGTGGCCTCCTGGACGTCAGAATGAACTTTAGACACTTTTCCGCATGTTTTCGGATGCCGCGGAGTACATCCAGTCACTTTTTATCGAAATTAAAAATTTCATGATTTCCGGGATTTTCGGCAGACGATGCCGGCATAACGAAAACTGAGCGTTCTTAGCCTGAAATTCCGCTTCCAGCACTGGTGGTCTCCTGGACGTCAGAATGAACTTTAGACACTTTTCCACATGTTTTCGGATGCCGCGGAGTACATCCAGTCACTTTTTATCGAAATTAAAAATTTCATGATTTCCGGGATTTTCGGCAGACGAAGCCGGCATAAGGAAAACTGAGCGTTCTTAGCCTGAAATTCCGCTTCCAGCACTGGTGGCCTCCTGGACGTCAGAATGAACTTTAGACACTTTTCCGCATGTTTTCGGATGCCGCGGAGTACATCCAGTCACTTTTTATCGAAATTAAAAATTTCATGATTTCCGGGATTTTCGGCAGACGATGCCGGCATAAAGAAAACTGAGCGTTTCCGCACTGTTTTCGGATGCCGCGGAGTACATTCAGTCATTTTTTATCGAAATTAAAAATTTCATGATTTCCGGGATTTTCGGCAGACGATGCCGGCATAAGGAAAACTGAGCGTTCTTAGCCTGAAATTCCGCTTCCAGCACTGGTGGCCTCTTGGACGTCAGAATGAACTTTAGACACTTTTGCGCATGTTGTCGGATGCCGCGGAGTACATCCAGTCACTTTTTATCGAAATTAAAAAATTTCATGATTTCCGGGATTTTCGGCAGACGATGCCGGCATAACGAAAACTGAGCGTTCTTAGCCTGAAATTCCGCTTCCAGCACTGGTGGTCTCCTGGACGTCAGAATGAACTTTAGACACTTTTCCACATGTTTTCGGATGCCGCGGAGTACATCCAGTCACTTTTTATCGAAATTAAACATTTCATGATTTCCGGGATTTTCGGCAGACGATGCCGGCATAAGGAAAACTGAGCGTTCTTAGCCTGAAATTCCGCTTCCAGCACTGGTGGCCTCCTGGACGTCAGAATGAACTTTAGACACTTTTCCGCATGTTTTCGGATGCCGCGGAGTACATCCAGTCACTTTTTATCGAAATTAAAAATTTCATGATTTCCGGGATTTTCGGCAGACGATGCCGGCATAAGGAAAACTGAGCGTTCTTAGCCTGAAATTCCGCTTCCAGCACTGGTGGCCTCCTGGACGTCAGAATGAACTTTAGACACTTTTCCGCATGTTTTCGGATGCCGCGGAGTACATCCAGTCACTTTTTATCGAAATTAAAAATTTCATGATTTCCGGGATTTTCGGCAGACGATGCCGGCATAAGGAAAACTGAGCGTTCTTAGCCTGAAATTCCGCTTCCAGCACTGGTTGCCTGAACTTTAGACACTTTTCCGCACTTTTTATCGAAATTAAAAATTTCATGATTTTCGGCAGACGATGCCGGCATAAGGTAAACTGAGCGTTCTTAGCCTGAAATTCCGCTTCCAGCACTGGTGGCCTCCTGGACGTCAGAATGAACTTTAGACACTTTTCCGCATGTTTTCGGATGCCGCGGAGTACATCCAGTCACTTTTTATCGAAATTAAACATTTCATGATTTCCGGGATTTTCGGCAGACGATGCCGGCATAAGGAAAACTGAGCGTTCTTAGCCTGAAATCCCACTTCCAGCACTGGTGGCCTCCTGGACGTCAGAATGAACTTTAGACACTTTTCCGCATGTTTTCGGATGCCGCGGAGTACATCCAGTCACTTTTTATCGAAATTAAAAATTTCGTGATTTCCGGGATTTTCGGCAGATGATGCCGGCATAAGGAAAACTGAGCGTTCTTAGCCTGAAATTCCGCTTCCAGCACTGGTGGCCTCCTGGACGTCAGAATGAACTTTAGACACTTTTCCGCATGTTTTCGGATGCCGCGGAGTACATCCAGTCACTTTTTATCGAAATTAAAAATTTCATGATTTCCGGGATTTTCGGCAGACGATGCCGGCATAAGGAAAACTGAGCGTTCTTAGCCTGAAATTCCGCTTCCAGTACTGGTGGCCTCCTGGACGTCAGAATGTACTTTATACACTTTTCCGCATGTTTTCGGATGCCGCGGAGTACATCCAGTCACTTTTTATCGAAATTAAACATTTCATGATTTCCGGGATTTTCGGCAGACGATGCCGGCATAAGGAAAACTGAGCGTTCTTAGCCTGAAATTCCGCTTCCAGCACTGGTGGCCTCCTGGACGTCAGAATGAACTTTAGACACTTTTCCGCATGTTTTCGGATGCCGCGGAGTACATCCAGTCACTTTTTATCGAAATTAAAAATTTCATGATTTCCGGGATTTTCGGCAGACGATGCCGGCATAAGGAAAACTGAGCGTTCTTAGCCTGAAATTCCGCTTCCAGCACTGGTGGCCTGAACTTTAGACACTTTTCCGCACTTTTTATCGAAATTAAAAATTTTGTGATTTCCGGGATTTTCGGCAGATGATGCCGGCATAAGGAAAACTGAGCGTTCTTAGCCTGAAATTCCGCTTCCAGCACTGGTAGCCTCCTGGACGTCAGAATGAACTTTAGACACTTTTCCGCATGTTTTCGGATGCCGCGGAGTACATCCAGTCACTTTTTATCGAAATTAAAAATTTCATGATTTCCGGGATTTTCGGCAGACGATGCCGGCATAAGGTAAACTGAGCGTTCTTAGCCTGAAATTCCGCTTCCAGCACTGGTGGCCTCCTGGACGTCAGAATGAACTTTAGACACTTTTCCGCATGTTTTCGGATGCCGCGGAGTACATCCAGTCACTTTTTATCGAAATTAAACATTTCATGATTTCCGGGATTTTCGGCAGACGATGCCGGCATAAGGAAAACTAAACGTTCTTAGCCTGAAATCCCACTTCCAGCACTGGTGGCCTCCTGGACGTCAGAATGAACTTTAGACACTTTTCCGCATGTTTTCGGATGCCGCGGAGTACATCCAGTCACTTTTTATCGAAATTAAACATTTCGTGATTTCCGGGATTTTCGGCAGACGATGCCGGCATAAGGAAAACTGAGCGTTCTTAGCCTGAAATTCCGCTTCCAGCACTGGTTTCCTCCTGGACGTCAGAATGAACTTTAGACACTTTTCCGCATGTTTTCGGATGCCGCGGAGTACATCCAGTCACTTTTTATCGAAATTAAAAATTTCATGATTTCCGGGATTTTCGGCAGACGATGCCGGCATAAGGAAAACTGAGCGTTCTTAGCCTGAAATTCCGCTTCCAGCACTGGTGGCCTCCTGGACGTCAGAATGAACCTTTGACACTTTTCCGCATGTTTTCGGATGCCGCGGAGTACATCCAGTCACTTTTTATCGAAATTAAAAATTTCATGATTTCCGGGATTTTCGGCAGACGATGCCGGCATAAGGAAAACTGAGCGTTCTTAGCCTGAAATTCCGCTTCCAGCACTGGTGGCCTCCTGGACGTCAGAATGAACCTTAGACACTTTTCCGCATGTTTTCGGATGCCGCGGAGTACATCCAGTCACTTTTTATCGAAATTAAAAATTTCATGATTTCCGGGATTTTCGGCAGACGATGCCGGCATAAGGAAAACTGAGCGTTCTTAGCCTGAAATTCCGCTTCCAGCACTGGTGGCCTCCTGGACGTCAGAATGAACTTTAGACACTTTTCCGCATGTTTTCGGATGTAGCGGAGTACATCCAGTCACTTTTTATCGAAATTAAAAATTTCATGATTTCCAGGATTTTCGGCAGATGATGCCGGCATAAGGAAAACTGAGCGTTCTTAGCCTGAAATTCCGCTTCCAGCACTGGTGGCCTCCTGGACGTCAGAATGAACTTTAGACACTTTTCCGCATGTTTTCGGATGCCGCGGAGTACATCCAGTCACTTTTTATCGAAATTAAAAATTTCATGATTTCCGATACTTTCGGCAGACGATGCCGGCATAAGGAAAACTGAGCGTTCTTAGCCTGAATTCCTGCTTCCACCACTGGTGGCCTCCTGGACGTCAGAATGAACTTTAGACACTTTCCCGCATGTTTTCGGATGCCGCGGAGTAGATCCAGTCACTTTTTATCGAAATTAAAAATTTCATGATTTTCGGGACGATGATTTCCGCAGACGATGCCGGCATAAGGAAAACTGAACGTTCTAAGCCTGAATTCCTGCTTAAGCCACTGGTGGCCTCCTGGACGTCAGAATTAAATTTAGACACTTTTCCGCATGTTTTCGGATGTCGCGGAGTACATCCAGCCACTTTTTCTTCTTCTTGTGGCGCTACAGTCCGGGGTGGACCTGGGCCTCAACCAACATGCCTCTCCAGCCAGCACGATCTTTCGCCAGCTGTCTCCAGTTGCGCACTCCAAGTTGGTTGAGGTCCTTCTCCACTTGTGTGCGCCACTTCAGTCTAGGCCGTCCTCTGTTGCGTTGTCCCAATGGCTCGGATTCAAAGACTTTTCGGGCCGGAGCAGTGGTGTCCATACGCTCTACATGGCCTAGCCATCTTAAGCGTTGTATCCGTAGACGCTTAACCAGGCGCATGTCGCTGTACAGCCTATAGGAGCCGAGGTAGATGAAGTCCTTGACTACCTCGAAGTTTCTGCTGCCTAGTGTGACGCTCCGTCCGAGACGTCGATGTTGTGTGTCCTTCCTTGATGACAGCATGTACTTCTTTTTGCCCTCATTTACCACTAGACCCATTTTAGCCGCTTCCACTTCAATGCCAGCAAACGCCTCATTGACGGCTCGCTGTGTTCGTCCAATCACGTCAATGTCATCAGCGTAAGCTAGCAATTGAACTGACTTCTGGAAGATCGTGCCTCTGGTGTTGACTTGTGAGTTACGCACGATCTTCTCGAGGATGATGTTAAAGAAGTCACATAACTAATCCCTCTGTAGTTGGCGCAGTCAAAGGGGTCTCCTTTCTTGTTGACCGGGCAAACGACGCTGAGATTCCACTCATCGGGCATGCTTTCCTCCGACCATATCTTACAGATGAGCTGGTGCATGCGCCCAACCAGGTCATCTCCAGCTGCTTTAAATAGTTCTGCGGACAGTCCGTCCGCTCCAGCAGCTTTGTTCGACTTTAGCTTGGATATTGCTATCTTCACCTCGTCTAAGTCGGGGGGACGGAATGCTTGTCTATCATTGTCCAAATTGAGTGGAACATTCTGCCTAACAGCGGGATTTGGGTCATCATCGCCGTTTAGGAGTCGGCAGAAATGATCCTTCCAGATTCTCAGCACAGACTGCGACTCTACTACTAGTTGTCCATTTTGGTCCCGGCATGCCTTGGTCCGAACCTTGTATCCTCTGGATAGCTGTTTTACCTTTCGGTAAAACTTTCGGACTTCATTCCTGCCAAAACACCTTTCCATTTCCTCGACCGCGCGTTTCTCATGTTCCTTCTTCTTCCTTCTGAGAAGTCGGTGCTCTTCTCTTCTTCTCTGTTTGTAGAGTTCACGAACAGACCGCGTTGTTCAATGCAGCTTCGCCTTATAGGCGTCTTGTTTAGCTGCGTGCGCTTGCCTGCACTCGTCGTCAAACCATGGGTTCCTTCTGGGTGGTGACGTGAAACCCAGCACATTAGTGGCAGCATCTTAGATGGCTTCTTGACAACGTTTCCATTCTTCTTCTATGCTTAGTGCAGGAAGCGTCGAACTCTGAGCGAGTTTCCGGGAGACTCGGTTGGCAAAGTTCCCAGCAATCAGCAGCGATTGTAGCTTTTCGACGTCAAACCGTTTTGGCCTTTCTCGACTCCGTCGCTCTCTCGATATCCGGGTCCTTACCTTAGCTACAACAAGGTGATGATCCGAGTCAATGTTTGCACCTCGGAAGGTTCGGACATCGAGAATACTGGAGGAGTGTCTCACGTTGATCGGAACGTGATCAATCTGGTTGACGGTTGATTGATCAGGAGATCGCCAGGTTCCTTTGTGAATGTCCAGGTGTGGGAACCGCGTGCTAGCCACAGAGAGGTTTCGCCCCCAGGCGAAGTCCAACAGCCTGAGTCCGTTTCCGGATGTGTTGTCGTGCAGGCTGTGTTTACCGATGACTCCAGCAAAGATGTCCTCCTTTCCCAGCTGAGCGTTGAAATCTCCTAGAACGATCTTGGTGTCATAGCTGGGGCATCGATCGTATGTTCTTTCTAGGAGATCATAGAAGTCATCCTTGATGTTGTCATCCTTCTCCTCTGTCGGGGCGTGAGCGCATATTAGGCTGATGTTCCCGAATTTAGCATTGATGCGGATTGTCATGAGGCGTTCGCTGACTGGGTCGTAGCTCAAGACTTTTTGCCTAAGTCTGCCTCGAACAACAAATCCGCATCCGAATAAGCGCTGCCTTCTCTCTCTATAGCAATTGCTGTAGTAGATTTCGCAGTTCTTCATCGCTTTTATGCCAGGCCCATCCCATCGCACTTTGTGGATGGCGGTTATGTCAGCTTTGTAGCTGTCAAGGGCCTCCGCAAATTGTTCGGCTGCACGTGGCCTGTTAAGGGACCTCACATTCCACGTGCAAAACCGAAAATCTTTGTCCTTAAAACGTTTGCTGGGGTCGTCAACAGTTGATCCGTCCTTATCCGAGGCATGTTGTTGTCTCTGAGCTTCCATTTTTTACGTGGTGAGGAAGTTACCCTCACGCACAACCCACGGACTGGTAGGCCAGGCCCATTATTTAAATCCTCGGGCAGAGGGGGTCGCTGCATACATTAGTTCACCATACAACGGGTGTTGTGATGGCTATCCAGGGGGCGCCACGTGGAGGCTGTATGTCAACTTGACCTGTGCACTAACGAGGATTGCCTTGGCAGCTCGCCATGTTGAGCGCAATCAACGACGTTACCTCGCGTGCATAGGCCCATGCCCCCCCCAGTCACTTTTTACCGAAATTTAAAATTTCATGATTTTCGAGGTATTCGGCACGCAATACCCGGATATGCAGAATTCTGGCTTTTAGCCTAAAATCCTTCTTCGACCACTGGTGGCCTCCTGGACGTCCGAATGAACTTTAAACAATTTTTCGCATGTTTTCGGATGCCGACGAGTACATCTAGTCACTTTTTACCGAAATTTAAAATTTCATGATCTTCGAGGTATTCGGCACGCGATACCCGGATATGCGGAATTCGGGTTTTTAGCCTAAATTCCTTCTTAGACCACTGGTGGCCTCCTGGACGTCCGAATGAACTTTAAACAATTTTTCGCATGTTTTCGGATGCCGACGAGTACATCCAGTCACTTTTTACCGAAATTTAAAATTTCATGATTTTCGAGATATTCGGCACGCAATACCTGGATATGCGGAATTCGGGTTTTTAGCCTAAAATCCTTCTTCGACCACTGGTGGCCTCTTGGACGTCCGAATGAACCCAAAACAATTTTTCGCATGTTTTCGGATGCCGACGAGTACATCCAGTCACTTTTTACCGAAATTTAAAATTTCATGATTTTCGAGGTATTCGGAACGCAATACCCGGATATGCGGAATTCGGGTTTTTTGCCTAAAATCCTTCTTCGACCACTGGTGGCCTCCTGGACGTCCGAATGAACTTTAAACAATTTTTCGCATGTTTTCGGATGCCGACGAATACATCCAGTAACTTTTTACCGAAATTTAAAATTTCATGATTTTCGAGGTATTTGGAACGCAATACCCGGATATGCGGAATTCGGGTTCTTAGCCTAAAATCCTTCTTCGACCACTGGTGGCCTCCTGGACGTCCGAATGAACTTTAAACAATTTTTCGCATGTTTTCGGATGCCGACGAATACATCCAGTAACTTTTTACCGAAATTTAAAATTTCATGATTTTCGAGGTATTTGGAACGCAATACCCGGATATGCGGAATTCGGGTTTTTAGCCTAAAATCCTTCTTCGACCACTGGTGGCCTCCTGGACGTCCGAATGAACTTTAAACAATTTTTCGCATGTTTTCGGATGCCGACGAATACATCCAGTAACTTTTTACCGAAATTTAAAATTTCATGATTTTCGAGGTATTTGGAACGCACTACCCGGATATGCGGAATTCGGGTTCTTAGCCTAAAATCCTTCTTCGACCACTGGTGGCCTCCTGGACGTCCGAATGAACTTTAAACAATTTTTCGCATGTTTTCGGATGCCGACGAGTACATCCAGTCACTTTTTACCGAAATTTAAAATTTCATGATTTTCGAGGTATTCGGAACGCAATACCGATATGCGGAATTCGGGTTTTTAGCCTAAAATCCTTCTTCGACCACTGGTGGCCTCCTGGACGTCCGAATGAACTCTAAACAATTTTTTGCATGTTTTCGGATGCCGACGAGTACATCCAGTCACTTTTTACCGAAATTTAAAATTTCATGATTTTCGAGGTATTCGGAACACAATACCCGGATCTGTTGAGTTCGGGTTTTTTGCCTAAAATCCTTCTTCGACCACTGGTGGCCTCCTGGACGTCCGAATGAACTTTAAACAATTTTTCGCATGTTTTCGGATGCCGACGAATACATCCAGTAATTTTTTACCGAAATTTAAAATTTCATGATTTTCGAGGTATTTGGAACGCAATACCCGGATATGCGGAATTCGGGATCTTAGCCTAAAATCCTTCTTCGACCACTGGTGGCCTCCTGGACGTCCGAATGAACTTTAAACAATTTTTCGCATGTTTTCGGATGCCGACGAGTACATCCAGTCACTTTTTACCGAAATTTAAAATTTCATGATTTTCGAGGTATTCGGAACGCAATACCCGGATATGCGGAATTCGGGTTTTTTGCCTAAAATCCTTCTTCGACCACTGGTGGCCTCCTGGACGTCCGAATGAACTTTAAACAATTTTTCGCATGTTTTCGGATGCCGACGAATACATCCAGTAACTTTTTACCGAAATTTAAAATTTCATGATTTTCGAGGTATTTGGAACGCAAAACCCGGATATGCGGAATTCGGGTTCTTAGCCTAAAATCCTTCTTCGACCACTGGTGGCCTCCTGGACGTCCGAATGAACTTTAAACAATTTTTCGCATGTTTTCGGATGCCGACGAGTACATCCAGTCACTTTTTACCGAAATTTAAAATTTCATGATTTTCGAGGTATTCGGAACGCAATACCGATATGCGGAATTCGGGTTTTTAGCCTAAAATCCTTCTTCGACCACTGGTGGCCTCCTGGACGTCCGAATGAACTTTAAACAATTTTTTGCATGTTTTCGGATGCCGACGAGTACATCCAGTCACTTTTTACCGAAATTTAAAATTTCATGATTTTCGAGGTATTCGGCACGCAATACCCGGATATGCGGAATTCGGGTTTTTAGCCTAAAATCCTTCTTCGACCACTGGTGGCCTCCTGGACGTCCGAATGAACTTTAAACAATTTTTCGCATGTTTTCGGATGCCGACGAGTACATCCAGTCACTTTTTACCGAAATTTAAAATTTCATGATTTTCGAGGTATTCGGCACGCAATACCCGGATATGCGGAATTCGGGTTTTTAGCCTAAAATCCTTCTTCGACCACTGGTGGCCTCCTGGACGTCCGAATGAACTTTAAACAATTTTTCGCATGTTTTCGGATGCCGACTAGTACATCCAGTCACTTTTTACCGAAATTTAAAATTTCATGATTTTCGAGGTATGCGGAACGCAATACCCGGATATGCGGAATTCGGGTTTTTAGCCTAAAATCCTTCTTCGACCACTGGGTGCCGCCTGGACGTCCGAATGAAATTCAAACAATTTTTCGCATGTTTTCGGATGCCGACGAGTACATCCAGTCACTTTTTACCGAAATTTAAAATTTCATGATTTTCGAGGTATTCGGCACGCAATACCCGGATATGCGGAATTCGGGTTTTTAGCCTAAAATCCTTCTTCGACCACTGGTGGCCTCCTGGACGTCCGAATGAACTTTAAACAATTTTTCGCATGTTTTCGGATGCCGACGAGTACATCCAGTCACTTTTTACCGAAATTTAAAATTTCATGATTTTCGAGGTATGCGGAACGCAATACCCGGATATGCGGAATTCGGGTTTTTAGCCTAAAATCCTTCTTCGACCACTGGGTGCCGCCTGGACGTCCGAATGAAATTCAAACAATTTTTCGCATGTTTTCGGATGCCGACGAGTACATCCAGTCACTTTTTACCGAAATTTAAAATTTCATGATTTTCGAGGTATTCGGAACGCAATACCCGGATATGCGGAATTCAGGTTTTTAGCCTAAAATCCTTCTTCGACCACTGGTGGCCTCCTGGACGTCCGAATGAACTTTAAACAATTTTTCGCATGTTTTCGGATGCCGACGAGTACATCCAGTCACTTTTTACCGAAATTTAAAATTTCATGATTTTCGAGGTATTCGGAACGCAATACCCGGATATGCGGAATTCAGGTTTTTAGCCTAAAATCCTTCTTCGACCACTGGTGGCCTCCTGGACGTCCGAATGAACTTTAAACAATTTTTCGCATGTTTTCGGATGCCGACGAGTACATCCAGTCACTTTTTACCGAAATTTAAAATTTCATGATTTTCGAGGTATTCGGAACGCAATACCCGGATATGCGGAATTCAGGTTTTTAGCCTAAAATCCTTCTTCGACCACTGGTGGCCTCCTGGACGTCCGAATGAACTTTAAACAATTTTTCGCATGTTTTCGGATGCCGACGAGTACATCCAGTCACTTTTTACCGAAATTTAAAATTTCATGATTTTCGAGGTATTCGGAACGCAATACCCGGATATGCGGAATTCAGGTTTTTAGCCTAAAATCCTTCTTCGACCACTGGTGGCCTCCTGGACGTCCGAATGAACTTTAAACAATTTTTCGCATGTTTTCGGATGCCGACGAGTACATCCAGTCACTTTTTACCGAAATTTAAAATTTCATGATTTTCGAGGTATTCGGAACGCAATACCCGGATATGCGGAATTCGGGTTTTTTGCCTAAAATCCTTCTTCGACCACTGGTGGCCTCCTGGACGTCCGAATGAACTTTAAACAATTTTTCGCATGTTTTCGGATGCCGACGAATACATCCAGTAACTTTTTACCGAAATTTAAAATTTCATGATTTTCGAGGTATTTGGAACGCAATACCCGGATATGCGGAATTCGGGTTTTTAGCCTAAAATCCTTCTTCGACCACTGGTGGCCTCCTGGACGTCCGAATGAACTTTAAACAATTTTTCGCATGTTTTCGGTTGCCGACGAGTACATCCAGTCACTTTTTACCGAAATTTAAAATTTCATGATTTTCGAGGTATTCGGAACGCAATACCCGGATATGCGGAATTCAGGTTTTTAGCCTAAAATCCTTCTTCGACCACTGGTGGCCTCCTGGACGTCCGAATGAACTTTAAACAATTTTTCGCATGTTTTCGGATGCCGACGAGTACATCCAGTCACTTTTTACCGAAATTTAAAATTTCATGATTTTCGAGGTATTCGGAACGCAATACCCGGATATGCGTAGTTCGGGTTTTTCGCCTAAGATCCTTCTTCGACCACTGGCGGCCTCCTGGACGTCCGAATGAACTTTAAACAATTTTTCGCATGTTTTCGGATGCCGACGAGTACATCCAGTCACTTTTTACCGAAATTTAAAATTTCATGATTTTCGAGGTATTCGGCCCGCAATACCCGGATATGCGGAATTCGGGTTTTTTGCCTAAAATCCTTCTTCGACCACTGGTGGCCTCCTGGACGTCCGAATGAACTTTAAACAATTTTTCGCATGTTTTCGGATTCCGACGAGTACATCCAGTCACTTTTTACCGAAATTTAAAATTTCATGATTTTCGAGGTATTCGGAACGCAATACCCGGATATGCGGAATTCGGGTTTTTAGCCTAAAATCCTTCTTCGACCACTGGTGGCCTCCTGGACGTCCGAATGAACTTTAAACAATTTTTCGCATGTTTTCGGATGCCGACGAGTACATCCAGTCACTTTTTACCGAAATTTAAGATTAGATGATTTTCGAGGTATTCGGAACGCAATACCCGGATATGCGGAATTCGGGTGTTTAGCCTAAAATCCTTCTTCGACCACTGGTGGCCTCCTGGACGTCCGAATGAACTTTAAACAATTTTTCGCATGTTTTCGGATGCCGACGAGTACATCCAGTCACTTTTTACCGAAATTTAAAATTTCATGATTTTCGAGGTATTTGGCACGCAATACCCGGATATGCGGAATTCGGGTTTTTAGCCTAAAATCCTTCTTCGACCACTGGTGGCCTCCTGGACGTCCGAATGAACTTTAAACAATTTTTCGCATGTTTTCGGATGCCGACGAGTACATCCAGTCACTTTTTACCGAAATTTAAAATTTCATGATTTTCGAGGTATTGGGCACGCAATACCCGGATATGCGGAATTCGGGTTTTTAGCCTAAAATCCTTCTTCGACCACTGGTGGCCTTCTGGACGTCCGAATGAATTTTAAACAATTTTTCGCATGTTTTCGGATGCCGACGAGTACATCCAGTCACTTTTTACCGAAATTTAAAATTTCATGATTTTCGAGGTATTCGGAACGCAATACCCGGATATGCGGAATTCGGGTTTTTAGCCTAAAATCCTTCTTCGACCACTGGTGGCCTCCTGGACGTCCGAATGAACTTTAAACAATTTTTCGCATGTTTTCGGATGCCGACGAGTACATCCAGTCACTTTTTACCGAAATTTAAAATTTCATGATTTTCGAGGTATTCGGAACGCAATACCCGAATATGCGGAATTCGGGTTTTTAGCCTAAAATCCTTCTTCGACCACTGGTGGCCTCCTGGACGTCCGAATGAACTTTAAACAATTTTTCGCATGTTTTCGGATGCCGACGAGTACATCCAGTCACTTTTTACCGAAATTTAAAATTTCATGATTTTCGAGGTATTCGGATCACAATACCCGGATATGCGGAGTTCGGGTTTTTAGCCTAAAATCCTTCTTCGACCACTGGTGGCCTCCTGGACGTCCGAATGAACTTTAAACAATTTTTCGCATGTTTTCGGATGCCGACGAGTACATCCAGTCACTTTTTACCGAAATTTAAAATTTCATGATTTTCGAGGTATTCGGAACGCAATACCCGGATATGCGGAATTCGGGTTTTTAGCCTAAAATCCTTCTTCGACCACTGGTGGCCTCCTGGACGTCCGAATGAACTTTAAACAATTTTTCGCATGTTTTCGGATGCCGACGAATACATCCAGTCACCTTTTACCGAAATTTAAAATTTCATGATTTTCGAGGTATTCGGCACGCAATACCCGGATATGCGGAATTCGGGTTTTTAGCCTAAAATCCTTCTTCGACCACTGGTGGCCTCCTGAACGTCCGAATGAACTTTAAACAATTTTTCGCATGTTTTCAGATGCCGACGAATACATCCAGTCACCTTTTACCGAAATTTAAAATTTCATGATTTTCGAGGTATTCGGCACGCAATACCCGGATATGCGGAATTCGGGTTTTTAGCCTAAAATCCTTCTTCGACCACTGGTGGCCTACTGGACGTCCGAATGAACTTTAAACAATTTTTCGCATGTTTTCGGATGCCGACGAGTACATCCAGTCACTTTTTACCGAAATTTAAAATTTCATGATTTTCGAGGTATTCGGAACGCAATACCCGGATATGCGGAATTCGGGTTTTTAGCCTAAAATCCTTCTTCGACCACTGGTGGCCTCCTGGACGTCCGAATGAACTTTAAACAATTTTGCGCATGTTTTCGGATGCCGACGAGTACATCCAGTCACTTTTTACCGAAATTTAAAATTTCATGATTTTCGAGGTATTCGGAACGCAATACCCGGATATGCGGAATTCGGGTTTTTAGCCTAAAATCCTTCTTCGACCACTGGTGGCCTCGTGGACGTCCGAATGAACTTTAAACAATTTTTCGCATGTTTTCGGATGCCGACGAGTACATCCAGTCACTTTTTACCGAAATTTAAAATTTCATGATTTTCGAGGTATTCGGAACGCAATACCCGGATATGCGGAATTCGGGTTTTTAGCCTAAAATCCATCTTCGACCACTGGTGGCCTCCTGGACGTCCGAATGAACTTTAAACAATTTTTCGCATGTTTTCGGATGCCGACGAGTACATCCAGTCACTTTTTACCGAAATTTAAAATTTCATGATTTTCGAGGTATTCGGCACGCAATACCCGGATATGCGGAATTCGGGTTTTTAGCCTAAAATCCTTCTTCGACCACTGGTGACCTCCTGGACGTCCGAATGAACTTTAAACAATTTTTCGCATGTTTTCGGATGCCGACGAGTACATCCAGTCACTTTTTACCGAAATTTAAAATTTCATGATTTTCGAGGTATTCGGAACGCAATACCCGGATATGCGGAATTCGGGTTTTAGCCTAAAATTTTTTCGCATGTTTTCGGATGCCGACGAGTACATCCAGTCACTTTTTACCGAAATTTAAAATTTCATGATTTTCGAGGTATTCGGAACGCAATACCCGGATATGCGGAATTCGGGTTTTTAGCCTAAAATCCTTCTTCGACCACTGGTGGCCTCCTGGACGTCCGAATGAACTTTAAACAATTTTTCGCATGTTTTCGGATGCCGACGAGTACATCCAGTCACTTTTTACCGAAATTTAAAATATCATGATTTTCGAGGTATTCGGCACGCAATACCCGGATATGCGGAATTCGGGTTTTTAGCCTAAAATCCTTCTTCGACCACTGGTGGCCTCCTGGACGTCCGAATGAACTTTAAACAATTTTTCGCATGTTTTCGGATGCCGACGAGTACATCCAGTCACTTTTTACCGAAATTTAAAATTTCATGATTTTCGAGGTATTCGGAACGCAATACCCGGATATGCGGAATTCGGGTTTTTAGCCTAAAATCCTTCTTCGACCACTGGTGGCCTACTGGACGTCCGAATGAACTTTAAACAATTTTTCGCATGTTTTCGGATGCCGACGAGTACATCCAGTCACTTTTTACCGAAATTTAAAATTTCGTGATTTTCGAGGTATTCGGCACGCAATACCCGGATATGCGGAATTCGGGTTTTTAGCCTAAAATCCTTCTTCGACCACTGGTGGCCTACTGGACGTCCGAATGAACTTTAAACAATTTTTCGCATGTTTTCGGATGCCGACGAGTACATCCAGTCACTTTTTACCGAAATTTAAAATTTCATGATTTTCGAGGTATTCGGAACGCAATACCCGGATATGCGGAATTCGGGTTTTTAGCCTAAAATCCTTCTTCGACCACTGGTGGCCTCCTGGACGTCCGAATGAACTTTAAACAATTTTTCGCATGTTTTCGGATGCCGACGAGTACATCCAGTCACTTTTTACCGAAATTTAAAATTTCATGATTTTCGAGGTATTCGGAACGCAATACCCGGATATGCGGAATTCGGGTTTTTAGCCTAAAATCCTTCTTCGACCACTGGTGGCCTCCTGGACGTCCGAATGAACTTTAAACAATTTTGCGCATGTTTTCGGATGCCGACGAGTACATCCAGTCACTTTTTACCGAAATTTGAAATTTCATGATTTTCGAGGTATTCGGAACGCAATACCCGGATATGCGGAGTTCGGGTTTTTAGCCTAAAATCCTTCTTCGACCACTGGTGGCCTCCTGGACGTCCGAATGAACTTTAAACAATTTTTCGCATGTTTTCGGATGCCGACGAGTACATCCAGTCACTTTTTACCGAAATTTAAAATTTCATGATTTTCGAGGTATTCGGAACGCAATACCCGGATATGCGGAATTCGGGTTTTTAGCCTAAAATCCTTCTTCGACCACTGGTGGCCTCCTGGACGTCCGAATGAACTTTAAACAATTTTGCGCATGTTTTCGGATGCCGACGAGTACATCCAGTCACTTTTTACCGAAATTTAAAATTTCATGATTTTCGAGGTATTCGGAACGCAATACCCGGATATGCGGAGTTCGGGTTTTTAGCCTAAAATCCTTCTTCGACCACTGGTGGCCTCCTGGACGTCCGAATGAACTTTAAACAATTTTTCGCATGTTTTCGGATGCCGACGAGTACATCCAGTCACTTTTTACCGAAATTTAAAATTTCATGATTTTCGAGGTATTCGGAACGCAATATGAATATGCGGAATTCAGGTTTTCAGCCTAAAATCCTTCTTCGACCACTGGTGGCCTCCTGGACGTCCGAATGAACTTTAAACAATTTTTCGCATGTTTTCGGATGCCGACGAGTACATCCAGTCACTTTTTACCGAAATTTAAAATTTCATGATTTTCGAGGTATTCGGCACCCAATACCCGGATATGCGGAATTCGGGTTTTTAGCCTAAAATCCTTCTTCGACCACTGGTGGCCTCCTGGACGTCCGAATGAACTTTAAATAATTTTTCGCATGTTTTCGGATGCCGACGATTACATCCAGTCACTTTTTACCGAAATTTAAAATTTCATGATTTTCGAGGTATTCGGAACGCAATACCCGGATATGCGGAATTCGGGTTCCTTCTTCGACCACTGGTGGCCTCCTGGACGTCCGAATGAACTTTAAACAATTTTTCGCATGTTTTCGGATGCCGACGAGTACATCCAGTCACTTTTTACCGAAATTTAAAATTTCATGATTTTCGAGGTATTCGAAACGCAATACCCGGATATGCGGAATTCGGGTTTTTAGCCTAAAATCCTTCTTCGACCACTGGTGGCCTCCTGGACGTCCGAATGAACTTTAAACAATTTTTCGCATGTTTTCGGATGCCGATGAGTACATCCAGTCACTTTTTACCGAAATTTAAAATTTCATGATTTTCGAGGTATTCGGCACGCAATACCCGGATATGCGGAATTCGGGTTTTTAGCCTAAAATCCTTCTTCGACCACTGGTGGCCTCCTGGACGTCCGAATGAACTTTAAACAATTTTTCGCATGTTTTCGGATGCCGACGAGTACATCCAGTCACTTTTTACCGAAATTTAAAATTTCATGATTTTCGAGGTATTCGGCACGCAATACCCGGATATGCGGAATTCGGGTTTTTAGCCTAAAATCCTTCTTCGACCACTGGTGGCCTCCTGGACGTCCGAATGAACTTTAAACAATTTTTCGCATGTTTTCGGATGCCGACGAGTACATCCAGTCACTTTTTACCGATATTTAAAATTTCATGATTTTCGAGGTATTCGGAACGCAATACCCGGATATGCGGAATTCGGGTTTTTAGCCTAAAATCCTTCTTCGACCACTGGTGGCCTCCTGGACGTCCGAATGAACTTTAAACAATTTTTCGCATGTTTTCGGATGCCGACGAGTACATCCAGTCACTTTTTACCGAAATTTAAAATTTCATGATTTTCGAGGTATTCGGAACGCAATACCCGGATATGCGGAATTCGGGTTCCTTCTTCGACCACTGGTGGCCTCCTGGACGTCCGAATGAACTTTAAACAATTTTTCGCATGTTTTCGGATGCCGACGAGTACATCCAGTCACTTTTTACCGAAATTTAAAATTTCATGATTTTCGAGGTATGCGGAACGCAATACCCGGATATGCGGAATTCGGGTTTTTAGCCTAAAATCCTTCTTCGACCACTGGTGGCCTCCTGGACGTCCGAATGAACTTTAAACAATTTTTCGCATGTTTTCGGATGCCGACGAGTACATCCAGTCACTTTTTACCGAAATTTAAAATTTCATGATTTTCGAGGTATTCGGCACGCAATACCCGGATATGCGGGATTCGGGTTTTTAGCCTAAAATCCTTCTTCGACCACTGGTGGCCTCCTGGACGTCCGAATGAACTTTAAACAATTTTTCGCATGTTTTCGGATGCCGACGAGTACATCCAGTCACTTTTTACCGAAATTTAAAATTTCATTATTTTCGAGGTATTCGGAACGCAATACCCGGATATGCGGAATTCGGGTTTTTAGCCTAAAATCCTTCTTCGACCACTGGTGGCCTCCTGGACGTCCGAATGAACTTTAAACAATTTTTCGCATGTTTTCGGATGCCGACGAGTACATCCAGTCACTTTTTACCGAAATTTAAAATTTCATGATTTTCGAGGTATTCGGAACGCAATACCCGGATATACGGAATTCGGGTTTTTAGCCTAAAATCCTTCTTCGACCACTGGTGGCCTCGTGGACGTCCGAATGAACTTTAAATAATTTTTCGCATGTTTTCGGATGCCGACGAGTACATCCAGTCACTTTTTACCGAAATTTAAAATTTCATGATTTTCGAGGTATTCGGCACGCAATACCCGGATATGCGGAATTCGGGTTTTTAGCCTAAAATCCTTCTTCGACCACTGGTGGCCTCCTGGACGTCCGAATGAACTTTAAATAATTTTTCGCATGTTTTCGGATGCCGACGAGTACATCTAGTCACTTTTTACCGAAATTTAAAATTTCATGATTTTCGAGGTATTCGGCACGCAATACCCGGATATGCGGAATTCGGGTTTTTAGCCTAAAATCCTTCTTCGACCACTGGTGGCCTCCTGGACGTCCGAATGAACTTTAAACAATTTTTCGCATGTTTTCGGATGCCGACGAGTACATCCAGTCACTTTTTACCGAAATTTAAAATTTCATGATTTTCGAGGTATTCGGAACGCAATACCCGGATATGCGGAATTCGGGTTTTTAGCCTAAAATCTTTCTTCGACCACTGGTGGCCTCCTGGACGTCCGAATGAACTTTAAATAATTTTTCGCATGTTTTCGGATGCCGACGAGTACATCCAGTCACTTTTTACCGAAATTTAAAATTTCATGATTTTCGAGGTATTCGGCACGCAATACCCGCATATGCGGAATTCGGGTTTTTAGCCTAAAATCCTTCTTCGACCACTGGTGGCCTCCTGGACGTCCGAATGAACTTTAAACAATTTTTCGCATGTTTTCGGATGCCGACGAGTACATCCAGTCACTTTTTACCGAAATTTAAAATTTCATGATTTTCGAGGTATTCGGAACGCAATACCCGGATATGCGGAATTCGGGTTTTTAGCCTAAAATCCTTCTTCGACCACTGGTGGCCTCCTGGACGTCCGAATTAGCTTTAAACAATTTTTCGCATGTTTTCGGATGCCGACGAGTACATCCAGTCACTTTTTACCGAAATTTAAAATTTCATGATTTTCGAGGTATTCGGCACGCAATACCCGTATATGCGGAATTCGGGTTTTTAGCCTAAAATCCTTCTTCGACCACTGGTGGCCTCCTGGACGTCCGAATGAACTTTAAACAATTTTTCGCATGTTTTCGGATGCCGACGAGTACATCCAGTCACTTTTTACCGAAATTTAAAATTTCATGATTTTCGAGGTATTCGGAACGCAATACGCGGATATGCGGGATTCGGGTTTTTAGCCTAAAATCCTTCTTCGACCACTGGTGACCTCCTGGACGTCCGAATGAACTTTAAACAATTTTTCGCATGTTTTCGGATGCCGACGAGTACATCCAGTCACTTTTTACCGAAATTTAAAATTTCATGATTTTCGAGGTATTCGGCACGCAATACCCGGATATGCGGAATTCGGGTTTTTAGCCTAAAATCCTTCTTCGACCACTGGTGGCCTCCTGGACGTCCGAATGAACTTTAAACAATTTTTCGCATGTTTTCGGATGCCGACGAGTACATCCAGTCACTTTTTACCGAAATTTAAAATTTCATGATTTTCGAGGTATTCGGCACGCAATACCCGGATATGCGGGATTCGGGTTTTTAGCCTAAAATCCTTCTTCGACCACTGGTGGCCTCCTGGACGTCCGAATGAACTTTAAACAATTTTTCGCATGTTTTCGGATGCCGACGAGTACATCCAGTCACTTTTTACCGAAATTTAAAAATTCATGATTTTCGAGGTATTTGGAACGCAATACCCGGATATGCGGAATTCGGGTTTTTAGCCTAAAATCCTTCTTCGACCACTGGTGGCCTCCTGGACGTCCGAATGAACTTTAAACAATTTTTCGCATGTTTTCGGATGCCGACGAGTACATCCAGTCACTTTTTACCGAAATTTAAAATTTCATGATTTTCGAGGTATTCGGAACGCAATACCCGGATATGCGGAATTCGGGTTTTTAGCCTAAAATCCTTCTTCGACCACTGGTGGCCTCCTGGACGTCCGAATTAACTTTAAATAATTTTTCGCATGTTTTCGGATGCCGACGAGTACATCCAGTCACTTTTTACCGAAATTTAAAATTTCATGATTTTCGAGGTATTCGGAACGCAATACCCGGATATGCGGAATTCGGGTTTTTAGCCTAAAATCCTTCTTCGACCACTGGTGGCCTCCTGGACGTCCGAATGAACTTTAAACAATTTTTCGCATGTTTTCGGATGCCGACGAGTACTTCCAGTCACTTTTTACCGAAATTTAAAATTTCATGATTTTCGAGGTATTCGGAACGCAATACCCGGAAATGCGGAATTCGGGTTTTTAGCCTAAAATCCTTCTTCGACCACTGGTGGCCTCCTGGACGTCAGAATGAACTTTAAACAATTTTTCGCATGTTTTCGGATGCCGACGAGTACATCCAGTCACTTTTTACCGAAATTTAAAATTTCATGATTTTCGAGGTATTCGGCACGCAATACCCGGATATGCGGAATTCGGGTTTTTAGCCGAAAATCCTTCTTCGACCACTGGTGGCCTCCTGGACGTCCGAATGAACTTTAAACAATTTTTCGCATGTTTTCGGATGCCGACGAGTACATCCAGTCACTTTTTACCGAAATTTAAAATTTCATGATTTTCGAGGTATTCGGCACGCAATACCCGGATATGCGGAATTCGGGTTTTTAGCCTAAAATCCTTCTTCGACCACTGGTGGCCTCCTGGACGTCCGAATGAACTTTAAACAATTTTTCGCATGTTTTCGGATGCCAACGAGTACATCCAGTCACTTTTTACCGAAATTTAAAATTTCATGATTTTCGAGGTATTCGGAACGCAATACCCGGATATGCGGAATTCGGGTTTTTAGCCTAAAATCCTTCTTCGACCACTGGTGGCCTCCTGGACGTCCGAATGAACTTTAAACAATTTTTCGCATGTTTTCGGATGCCGACGAGTACATCCAGTCACTTTTTACCGAAATTTAAAATTTCATGATTTTCGAGGTATTCGGAACGCAATACCCGGATATGCGGAATTCGGGTTTTAAGCCTAAAATCCTTCTTCGACCACTGGTGGCCTCCTGGACGTCCGAATGAACTTTAAACAGTTTTTCGCATGTTTTCGGATGCCGACGAGTACATCCAGTCACTTTTTACCGAAATTTAAAATTTCATGATTTTCGAGGTATTCGGAACGCAATACCCGGATATGCGGAATTCGGGTTTTTTGCCTAAAATCCTTCTTCGACCACTGGTGGCCTCCTGGACGTCCGAATGAACTTTAAACAATTTTTCGCATGTTTTCGGATGCCGACGAATACATCCAGTAACTTTTTACCGAAATTTAAAATTTCATGATTTTCGAGGTATTTGGAACGCAAAACCCGGATATGCGGAATTCGGGTTCTTAGCCTAAAATCCTTCTTCGACCACTGGTGGCCTCCTGGACGTCCGAATGAACTTTAAACAATTTTTCGCATGTTTTCGGATGCCGACGAGTACATCCAGTCACTTTTTACCGAAATTTAAAATTTCATGATTTTCGAGGTATTCGGAACGCAATACCGATATGCGGAATTCGGGTTTTTAGCCTAAAATCCTTCTTCGACCACTGGTGGCCTCCTGGACGTCCGAATGAACTTTAAACAATTTTTCGCATGTTTTCGGATGCCGACGAGTACATCCAGTCAATTTTTACCGAAATTTAAAATTTCATGATTTTCGAGGTATTCGGCACGCAATACCCGGATATGCGGAATTCGGGTTTTTAGCCTAAAATCCTTCTTCGACCACTGGTGGCCTCCTGGACGTCCGAATGAACTTTAAACAATTTTTCGCATGTTTTCGGATGCCGACGAGTACATCCAGTCACTTTTTACCGAAATTTAAAATTTCATGATTTTCGAGGTATGCGGAACGCAATACCCGGATATGCGGAATTCGGGTTTTTAGCCTAAAATCCTTCTTCGACCACTGGGTGCCGCCTGGACGTCCGAATGAAATTCAAACAATTTTTCGCATGTTTTCGGATGCCGACGAGTACATCCAGTCACTTTTTACCGAAATTTAAAATTTCATGATTTTCGAGGTATTCGGAACGCAATACCCGGATATGCGGAATTAGGGTTTTTAGCCTAAAATCCTTCTTCGACCACTGGTGGCCTCCTGGACGTCCGAATGAACTTTAAACAATTTTTCGCATGTTTTCGGATGCCGACGAGTACATCCAGTCACTTTTTACCGAAATTTAAAATTTCATGATTTTCGAGGTATTCGGAACGCAATACCCGGATATGCGGAATTCGGGTTTTAAGCCTAAAATCCTTCTTCGACCACTGGTGGCCTCCTGGACGTCCGAATGAACTTTAAACAATTTTTCGCAAGTTTTCGGATGCCGACGAGTACATCCAGTCACTTTTTACCGAAATTTAAAATTTCATGATTTTCGAGGTATTCGGCACGCAATACCCGGATATGCGGAATTCGGGTTTTTAGCCTAAAATCCTTCTTCGACCACTGGCGTCCTGGACGTCCGAATGAACTTTAAA
This sequence comes from Eristalinus aeneus, assembly GCA_955652365.1. Taxonomy (NCBI): domain Eukaryota; kingdom Metazoa; phylum Arthropoda; class Insecta; order Diptera; family Syrphidae; genus Eristalinus; species Eristalinus aeneus. Next base: position 61,334,516 of record OY019131.1, read on the forward strand.
CAATTTTTCGCATGTTTTCGGATGCCGACGAGTACATCCAGTCACTTTTTACCGAAATTTAAAATTTCATGATTTTCGAGGTATTCGGAACGCAATACCCGGATATGCGGAATTCGGGTTTTTAGCCTAAAATCCTTCTTCGACCACTGGTGGCCTCCTGGACGTCCGAATGAACTTTAAACAATTTTTCGCATGTTTTCGGATGCCGACGAGTACATCCAGTCACTTTTTACCGAAATTTAAAATTTCATGATTTTCGAGGTATTCGGAACGTAATACCCGGATATGCGGAACTCGGGTTTTTAGCCTAAAATCCTTCTTCGACCACTGGTGGCCTCCTGGACGTCCGAATGAACTTTAAACAATTTTTCGCATGTTTTCGGATGCCGACGAGTACATCCAGTCACTTTTTACCGAAATTTAAAATTTCATGATTTTCGAGGTATTCGGAACGCAATACCCGGAAATGCGGAATTCGGGTTTTTAGCCTAAAATCCTTCTTCGACCACTGGTGGCCTCCTGGACGTCAGAATGAACTTTAAACAATTTTTCGCATGTTTTCGGATGCCGACGAGTACATCCAGTCACTTTTTACCGAAATTTAAAATTTCATGATTTTCGAGGTATTCGGCACGCAATACCCGGATATGCGGAATTCGGGTTTTTAGCCGAAAATCCTTCTTCGACCACTGGTGGCCTCCTGGACGTCCGAATGAACTTTAAACAATTTTTCGCATGTTTTCGGATGCCGACGAGTACATCCAGTCACTTTTTACAAAAATTTAAAATTTCATGATTTTCGAGGTATTCGGCACGCAATACCCGGAAATGCGGAATTCGGGTTTTTAGCCTAAAATCCTTCTTCGACCACTGGTGGCCTCCTGGACGTCCGAATGAACTTTAAACAATTTTTCGCATGTTTTCGGATGCCGACGAGTACATCCAGTCACTTTTTACCGAAATTTAAAATTTCATGATTTTCGAGGTATTCGGCACGCAATATCCGGATATGCGGAATTCGGGTTTTTAGCCGAAAATCCTTCTTCGACCACTGGTGGCCTCCTGGACGTCCGAATGAACTTTAAACAATTTTTCGCATGTTTTCGGATGCCGACGAGTACATCCAGTCACTTTTTACCGAAATTTAAAATTTCATGATTTTCGAGGTATTCGGCACGCAATACCCGGATATGCGGAATTCGGGTTTTTAGCCTAAAATCCTTCTTCGACCACTGGTGGCCTCCTGGACGTCCGAATGAACTTTAAACAATTTTTCGCATGTTTTCGGATGCCGACGAGTACATCCAGTCACTTTTTACCGAAATTTAAAATTTCATGATTTTCGAGGTATTCGGAACGCAATACCCGGATATGCGGAATTCGGGTTTTTAGCCTAAAATCCTTCTTCGACCACTGGTGGCCTCCTGGACGTCCGAATGAACTTTAAACAATTTTTCGCATGTTTTCGGATGCCGACGAGTACATCCAGTCACTTTTTACCGAAATTTAAAATTTCATGATTTTCGAGGTATTCGGAACGCAATACCCGGATATGCGGAATTCGGGTTTTTAGCCTAAAATCCTTCTTCGACCACTGGTGGCCTCCTGGACGTCCGAATGAACTTTAAACAATTTTTCGCATGTTTTCGGATGCCGACGAGTACATCCAGTCACTTTTTACCGAAATTTAAAATTTCATGATTTTCGAGGTATTCGGAACGCAATACCCGGATATGCGGAATTCGGGTTTTTAGCCTAAAATCCTTCTTCGACCACTGGCGGCCTCCTGGACGTCCGAATGAACTTTAAACAATTTTTCGCATGTTTTCGGATGCCGACGAGTACATCCAGTCACTTTTTACCGAAATTTAAAATTTCATGATTTTCGAGGTATTCGGAACGCAATACCCGGATATGCGGAATTCGGGTTTTAAGCCTAAAATCCTTCTTCGACCACTGGTGGCCTCCTGGACGTCCGAATGAACTTTAAACAATTTTTCGCATGTTTTCGGATGCCGACGAGTACATCCAGTCACTTTTTACCGAAATTTAAAATTTCATGATTTTCGAGGTATTCGGCACGCAATACCCGGATATGCGGAATTCGGGTTTTTAGCCTTAAATCCTTCTTCGACCACTGGTGGCCTCCTGGACGTCCGAATGAACTTTAAGCAATTTTTCGCATGTTTTCGGATGCCGACGAGTACATCCAGTCACTTTTTACCGAAATTTAAAATTTCATGATTTTCGAGGTATTCGGAACGCAATACCCGGATATGCGGAATTCGGGTTTTTAGCCTAAAATCCTTCTTCGACCACTGGTGGCCTCCTGGACGTCCGAATGAACTTTAAACAATTTTTCGCATGTTTTCGGATGCCGACGAGTACATCCAGTCACTTTTTACCGAAATTTAAAATTTCATGATTTTCGAGGTATTCGGAACGTAATACCCGGATATGCGGAACTCGGGTTTTTAGCCTAAAATCCTTCTTCGACCACTGGTGGCCTCCTGGACGTCCGAATGAACTTTAAACAATTTTTCGCATGTTTTCGGATGCCGACGAGTACATCCAGTCACTTTTTACCGAAATTTAAAATTTCATGATTTTCGAGGTATTCGGAACGCAATACCCGGAAATGCGGAATTCGGGTTTTTAGCCTAAAATCCTTCTTCGACCACTGGTGGCCTCCTGGACGTCAGAATGAACTTTAAACAATTTTTCGCATGTTTTCGGATGCCGACGAGTACATCCAGTCACTTTTTACCGAAATTTAAAATTTCATGATTCTCGAGGTATTCGGAACGCAATACCCTGATATGCGGAATTCGGGTTTTTAGCCTTAAATCCTTCTTCGACCACTGGTGGCCTCCTGGACGTCCGAATGAACTTTAAACAACTTTTCGCATGTTTTCGGATGCCGACGAGTACATCCAGTCACTTTTTACCGAAATTTAAAATTTCATGATTCTCGAGGTATTCGGAACGCAATACCCGGATATGCGGAATTCGGGTTTTTAGCCTAAAATCCTTCTTCGACCACTGGTGGCCTCCTGGACGTCCGAATGAACTTTAAACAACTTTTCGCATGTTTTCGGATGCCGACGAGTACATCCAGTCACTTTTTACCGAAATTTAAAATTTCATGATTCTCGAGGTATTCGGAACGCAATACCCGGATATGCGGAATTCGGGTTTTAGCCTAAAATCCTTCTTCGACCACTGGTGGCCTCCTGGACGTCCGAATGAACTTTAAACAATTTTTCGCATGTTTTCGGATGCCGACGAGTACATCCAGTCACTTTTTACCGAAATTTAAAATTCATGATTTTCGAGGTATTCGGAACGCAATACCCGGATAAGCGGAATTCGGGTTTTTAGCCTAAAATCCTTCTTCGACCACTGGTGGCCTCCTGGACGTCCGAATGAACTTTAAACAATTTTTCGCATGTTTTCGGATGCCGACGAGTACATCCAGTCACTTTTTACCGAAATTTAAAATTTCATGATTTTCGAGGTATTCGGAACGCAATACCCGGATATGCGGAATTCGGGTTTTTAGCCTAAAATCCTTCTTCGACCACTGGTGGCCTCCTGGACGTCCGAATGAACTTTAAACAATTTTTCGCATGTTTTCGGATGCCGACGAGTACATCCAGTCACTTTTTACCGAAATTTAAAATTTCATGATTTTCGAGGTATTCGGAACGCAATACCCGGATATGCGGAATTCGGGTTTTAGCCTAAAATCCATCTTCGACCACTGGTGGCCTCCTGGACGTCCGAATGAACTTTAAACAATTTTTCGCATGTTTTCGGATGCCGACGAGTACATCCAGTCACTTTTTACCGAAATTTAAAATTTCATGATTTTCGAGGTATTCGGAACGCAATACCCGGATATGCGGAATTCGGGTTTTTAGCCTAAAATCCTTCTTCGACCACTGGTGGCCTCCTGGACGTCCGAATGAACTTTAAACAATTTTTCGCATGTTTTCGGATGCCGACGAGTACATCCAGTCACTTTTGACCGAAATTTAAAATTTCATGATTTTCGAGGTATTCGGAACGCAATACCCGGATATGCGGAATTCGGGTTTTTAGCCTCAAATCCTTCTTCGACCACTGGTGGCCTCCTGGACGTCCGAATGAACTTTAAACAATTTTTCGCATGTTTTCGGATGCCGACGAGTACATCCAGTCACTTTTTACCGAAATTTAAAATTTCATGATTTTCGAGGTATTCGGAACGCAATACCCGGATATGCGGAATTCGGGTTTTTAGCCTAAAATCCTTCTTCGACCACTGGTGGCCTCCTGGACGTCCGAATGAACTTTAAACAATTTTTCGCATGTTTTCGGATGCCGACGAGTACATCCAGTCACTTTTTACCGAAATTTAAAATTTCATGATTTTCGAGGTATTCGGAACGCAATACCCGGATATGCGGAATTCGGGTTTTTAGCCTAAAATCCTTCTTCGACCACTGGTGGCCTCCTGGACGTCCGAATGAACTTTAAACAATTTTTCGCATGTTTTCGGATGCCGACGAGTACATCCAGTCACTTTTTACCGAAATTTAAAATTTCATGATTCTCGAGGTATTCGGAACGCAATACCCTGATATGCGGAATTCGGGTTTTTAGCCTTAAATCCTTCTTCGACCACTGGTGGCCTCCTGGACGTCCGAATGAACTTTAAACAACTTTTCGCATGTTTTCGGATGCCGACGAGTACATCCAGTCACTTTTTACCGAAATTTAAAATTTCATGATTTTCGAGGTATTCGGCACGCAATACCCGGATATGCGGAATTCGGGTTTTTAGCCTAAAATCCTTCTTCGACCACTGGTGGCCTCCTGGACGTCCGAATGAACTTTAAACAATTTTTCGCATGTTTTCGGATGCCGACGAGTACATCCAAACGGAACGCAATACCCGGATATGCGGAATTCGGGTTTTTAGCCTAAAATCCTTCTTCGACCACTGGTGGCCTCCTGGACGTCCGAATGAACTTTAAACAATTTTTCGCATGTTTTCGGATGCCGACGAGTACATCCAGTCACTTTTTACCGAAATTTAAAATTTCATGATTTTCGAGGTATTCGGAACGCAATACCCGGATATGCGGAATTCGGGTTTTTAGCCTAAAATCCATCTTCGACCACTGGTGGCCTCCTGGACGTCCGAATGAACTTTAAACAATTTTTCGCATGTTTTCGGATGCCGACGAGTACATCCAGTCACTTTTTACCGAAATTTAAAATTTCATGATTTTCGAGGTATTCGGAACGCAATACCCGGATATGCGGAATTCGGGTTTTTAGCCTAAAATCCTTCTTCGACCACTGGTGGCCTCCTGGACGTCCGAATGAACTTTAAACAATTTTTCGCATGTTTTCGGATGCCGACGAGTACATCCAGTCACTTTTTACCGAAATTTAAAATTTCATGATTTTCGAGGTATTCGGAACGCAATACCCGGATATGCGGAATTCGGGTTTTTAGCCTCAAATCCTTCTTCGACCACTGGTGGCCTCCTGGACGTCCGAATGAACTTTAAACAATTTTTCGCATGTTTTCGGATGCCGACGAGTACATCCAGTCACTTTTTACCGAAATTTAAAATTTCATGATTTTCGAGGTATTCGGAACGCAATACCCGGATATGCGGAATTCGGGTTTTTAGCCTAAAATCCTTCTTCGACCACTGGTGGCCTCCTGGACGTCCGAATGAACTTTAAACAATTTTTCGCATGTTTTCGGATGCCGACGAGTACATCCAGTCACTTTTTACCGAAATTTAAAATTTCACGATTTTCGAGGTATTCGGAACGCAATACCCGGATATGCGGAATTCGGGTTTTAAGCCTAAAATCCTTCTTCGACCACTGGTGGCCTCCTGGACGTCCGAATGATTTTTAAACAATTTTTCGCATGTTTTCGGATGCCGACGAGTACATCCAGTCACTTTTTACCGAAATTTAAAATTTCATGATTTTCGAGGTATTCGGCACGCAATACCCGGATATGCGGAATTCGGGTTTTTAGCCTAAAATCCTTCTTCGACCACTGGTGGCCTCCTGGACGTCCGAATGAACTTTAAACAATTTTTCGCATGTTTTCGGATGCCGACGAGTACATCCAGTCACTTTTTACCGAAATTTAAAATTTCATGATTTTCGAGGTATTCGGAACGCAATACCCGGATATGCGGAATTCGGGTTTTTAGCCTAAAATCCTTCTTCGACCACTGGTGGCCTCCTGGACGTCCGAATGAACTTTAAACAATTTTTCGCATGTTTTCGGATGCCGACGAGTACATCCAGTCACTTTTTACCGAAATTTAAAATTTCATGATTTTCGAGGTATTCGGAACGCAATACCCGGATATGCGGAATTCGGGTTTTTAGCCTAAAATCCTTCTTCGACCACTGGTGGCCTCCTGGACGTCCGAATGAACTTTAAACAATTTTTCGCATGTTTTCGGATGCCGACGAGTACATCCACTCACTTTTTACCGAAATTTAAGATTTCATGATTTTCGAGGTATTCGGAACGCAATACCCGGATATGCGGAATTCGGGTTTTTAGCCTAAAATCCTTCTTCGACCACTGGTGGCCTCCTGGACGTCCGAATGAACTTTAAACAATTTTTCGCATGTTTTCGGATGCCGACGAGTACATCCAGTCACTTTTTACCGAAATTTAAAATTTCATGATTTTCGAGGTATTCGGAACGCAATACCCGGATATGCGGAATTCGGGTTTTTAGCCTAAAATCCTTCTTCGACCACTGGTGGCCTCCTGGACGTCCGAATGAACTTTAAACAATTTTTCGCATGTTTTCCGATGCCGACGAGTACATCCAGTCACTTTTTACCGAAATTTAAAATTTCATGATTTTCGAGGTATTCGGAACGCAATACCCGGATAAGCGGAATTCGGGTTTTTAGCCTAAAATCCTTCTTCGACCACTGGTGGCCTCCTGGACGTCCGAATGAACTTTAAACAATTTTTCGCATGTTTTCGGATGCCGACGAGTACATCCAGTCACTTTTTACCGAAATTTAAAATTTCATGATTTTCGAGGTATTCGGAACGCAATACCCGGATATGCGGAATTCGGGTTTTTA